>CH002904.1:1732-27469 GCA_000149265.1 Ciona savignyi | reverse complement strand
TGGGCTTGTCACAACATAATTTTTATAAATGAAATGCTTTGTATGAATTGGTCTTGCTAACCATTCGGCCACACGACCGTTGCTGGCATTCGTCAGAATGCCGTGCACCCATATACAAGTTTATTTTCCAAACAGAGTTTACTCGGTGCAAAGGACATCGAAGTTAGATATTACACAGGTAATACTCAAAATACCTTGCGTCCACAGTAGGGTTATCGGTCGGATATGATCTCATTGAGCGGCTAATCAGGCCACGCCGCTATTAGAGTAAATCGAAAAGTTATATCAAATCCGAGCCTTGCATTAAAAAGGCGGTCGATGAAGATAGATCGATGTGGCCTGCATAGTAAGTTATATAGTGGCGGTTGGAACTTATATGCGGCGAACTGTAAATAACTAGGTTGATCCGATCCATAAGTTCCATTTCCTCTGCCAATTTTGATGAAATTACACTGAGCCAATTTATTTTAGAGCATTCTGCCATGCGATTGATGGTTCGCGGAGAAATATATGGTTTAATGGAAGATAAAATGTATTTATAAAAATAAACTGAGAAATATTTTACGAAACGAAAAATACAGTTATTGTCAGTGCCAACCCAACGTTAGAGGTCCGGTTCGCTCTGGTAAAGATATCACCCACATGCCTCTAACAGTAGTAAATCAAAACGGTAAATAAACAAAAACAATGCAAAAATATAGTATTTGATACCATATACCCGTTTTTACCGATTTTACTCTAAACCCTAAATTCTATGCAGCGTATTTAACAAATATAGTCAATCGAGTAAGTTTGTCAACAGGGAATATTTGCCGAAAAAAACAACAAACAGAGTAAACCGTTCACCATTTCAAAGAGTAATCTATAATTAAAATCAAGAACAATAGGATTAAAACAGAAGAAACCGAATCAGTACCGAGCGTCATAACCAGCGCCGCGAAATAAGCAGATGGCGGACGTTTGAACTCGGACGAGGGGTTATTATCCGATTGCCCGTATAAGCCTGTGGGAACCAACTGACTCAGGCTTTAATTTAAGTGCCACAAAATAGTGATTAAGCACTAACGGAGTGAAAACGTCTAATGAAAATGTAACCTAAACTAAAGGTGGCAACATTAAATCAGAAATCGGCAGATTCTAACCGAATTTCTAAAAGATGTTCGGCACGTGTAATTAACTCGAACGGAAATAATATGGCAAACGTGTTACATAATAGCACGAAAGGTGAAAATAAACGAACGATCATTATTGTTCTATGGTTGCGTCCAAAACTTTAATTAACAAAAAAATGTTAAACGTTGTTCATCAAGAAAAGATTTCTATGCCATAATTAGAACACATGGGCATTAGTTTCCCTGTAGGGGCTAATTATTATTTTACGATAAAAGTTCAACTGCCAGTTAATCCGCCACATTTTATGCCATGGCCTAGCATTTCAAGATTTTCGGCATAGAAACAAAACTTTACTGAGTTGACATAGCGTTTTCGCTAATGAGTCGAAACGAGCCGGAAGTCATTTAGCGATGAGAACGACTTAAGATTCGACATACCCATTCTTGCGCGACAACTGACAATGTTTGTTTTATAGTAGTGGGTGTACGTTGACAAAAAATACTTAGGCAGGCAAAGGAGACAGTGGGTTTTTATTAATTTTATTTTTTATATCGTATTAGATGTCGTTTATACCAATCTGTAAAAAATTCGATCAACTATTTCGTGTCGATTAACTGGTCAATTATTTCGTGTTGAAAAAAAGAATTAAAAACCACTGCCTGCTCTGTCTGTTTAAATAGTTTCGGTGTGCCCGGTCGCTTCCCTGCTTTGAAAAACAAATACCTACCCACCAACGCACTAACTTATGTGTGGATGGTGGATCTATCCTAACCGACTTTGACGGAACATACAGGACGCGGTTGGTCAGCACCTGAGACGTGGATTGATATGACGTGTCCGTGATATTCGCCCATGGAATATCTGATATATCGGTCGCCGGGTTAATAAGAATATTAAATATACATGTGGGTTGTGAACTGTGATGACTGCGCGTTTTTAGCTTGCCGCTTTACGTACGGTATACACGAAAATTGATAGTTTTGTATACGAAATTCTTGTTTAAAGTTTAAGCACGAAGTCAAAACAGTTCTTTTCATAATGTGACGCTGATGGATAATGGGGTTAAGTTACCTTCCGAAAAGTCTTAAGAGAATTCGGTGTTATGCTTATCGCTTAGAGGCCACCCAACAATTTTATGTATTTGGGACAAAAACTACCAGTACCACCAAAAAAGACGGCTATGAAATTAAATCGGTTGATAATGATTATATATGCTTCCAAGCTAGGATTCTGGCAAGCATACTGATTAGCGTTTAAACGAAGTGGTCGTGCTTTTGCGGGCGCAATAAAAAAGGTAGTAGGAAAACTACACACGAAGGTTAACATCGGTTTATGGTTAGCATTAAGGTCATGGTCCGAATTGGTTCCCCTACTGTGCAGTTTTTCTACACCCATTCCGTTCTTAATGTAATTTTTGAGGTCAATACTATGTTTAACATAGTCTTATTCGCGACGTTTACGTTTCGCGTAAGGTTTTCTTTCCACAGTTTTACCAACCTCGATTATATAAATCCATACAGATGTACTAAAAGGGCGTCACTGACTAATGGCATTAAAATGAAGTAATCTGTGAAGACTAATTACGACTGCGGAAGCAGATCTTGCTAATTGTTTGTTGGTGGTTCGGATTGGCGACGTGGAATACCCAAACAGAGATTAAGAATAATTAGACTTCTTTCAAATGCAGTCGGTATTATGACAAACTCCCACGTGAAATAAGATGCGAGTGTTTATATAGGGTATTTTGTTAGATGTGTGCGCTTTTGGTAACATGCATACCGAGAAATTGATTTGGCCGATATATGTCCTACCATGTTTTGGCGTGAAATACAAAACTAAAAGTACAATATAGCAACAACAAAAAACATTTGTATGTGTACAAAACTTTTCCGGTGAAATTGACAACCGTTTGGCATACTATTTATTCATCAATCATCATGCCACGGTTTGAAATATCTTTCCGTGACATGTCCTTCGGCGAGGTGTACGGCATGCCGGGTCGCCGCATTTAAACTTTCTAATTTTCGCCAAGTCATTGACCGGATACTAATTATGATAAATACATTGATAGCAGATTAATAGTTGGCTCGGTGTGACGGTGGTAGTGTGGTGGTGGGCAATGGAACTTAAATGACAGGTTATACCTGGCTTACATGTAAGTCTGGTCTTTACGTATATGCTTTCATTACATTCATTTTTAGACTTGGTCTTTTGTTGTATGGTATTCTACGTATTATGCGGTCATCATTTAACCGATTGAGCTGAAACTGTACGATTGAGCTGAAAACTGCTATGCAAGAGCATCGACTGAAGTCGCTTTTAAACCATTTTCGCTTCCCAACAATCCATGGGTGGCGCGCTTAAACAAGTTCCAACAAAACGTGTCAACCACCTACACATTCCACGAATGGTTGGCTGATCAGCGCCACCGTGTTGTTTAAACACGAAAAGTGAAACCGTGTAGGGAGAACATACAGACTCGAAATGTTTCCAATACAAAATAAAGCTCAAGTTACGCTTAGTGAGCAGAGAAATAATAGCACGGGTCTTCGGATCAATAGCGAGATAAAATTCTCTCTTGGTTTTCCCTTTGAAATGTCATTTCAAAAGGGAATATTGTTTAACGAGCGGTGACGCGACGATTCAAAGCAATTGGTGTATTTGTTCGTTGATTGTTTAGCCTAATTCTTAGGGCTCGAATTATGATAAGACACTCGTTATGCCTTTCCCCAAGTTATTTGTCCCAGGATGGTTCTAAACTAGTAAGAATATTTAAAAGCCGACTTATACAATTGCCAGGTTTCATTTTTTTGTGTTGCATTTTTTTTTAAAACACGGCACTTTTGGGGAATTACTACACTCACCATATGGCTATTTGGGTGACCTGTTACACTTGAGCAAAATATTTCGGCAAATATATTTAGGAAAAACACAGTTTCTTTGGAACTTAATTAACACTTGATTTTTTCAAAAACATTCGTAGCGTTATTACAAGTGCAAATTAAATTTCAATCAGTCATGCTTCCAAGACTGACCATAGGGAAAAGTGGAAGTTGAAATGAATGTTAAATTCCGGCCAGAAGTCAACTGAAAAATTGAGCCATTATAATAAAAGCACTGTTATGTGACTCGCAGGCGGAAAATGCCTTTTCAAGCACTCTCCAGTCCAAGAGTAGGGCTCTCCCGGTAAGAATTGTTTTCGAGTAAGGATCTCAGGGACGGTTATGAGGAGAATTTTAAAGCGACGCTCCCGCAAATTAAACTGGAGTCAGAAGAAAAGCGTTTGTTCAAACTTATAGTCCATTGCAACTTAGTCATACCCCACCCAGCACTTAAGCATCGTTGACAAAATCAACGAATTCCATCTTTTCATAGGGAGGCTGGTGTTTTTATGGCGACACAAAAGACAAAATACCAAATAATATCTGGCTGGCGCAGTCACTACTTCATAAGCTGTTTTTCATCACGGTGGCGCTGTTACAGGGCCTGTCCTGAAATATCGGGCGTGTGCTGTCGTGTAAATTCCGTGAAAACCTGTGTACAATCGCCGTCAACTCGTCCGCGTATATTTGCATGGTCTGTAGCTTGAATGGAATTAGTGCGCGCAAATAATGAGGGTATGCCGTGTTAATCGGATGCGGAAATCACATTTTCATTGGTTAATTAATGAGGCAGCGAACATTGCAGAAAGCCAAGCTTTACAGCCATCTCTTCACGCGACGCCGTGGAAAATTTGACGGCGATGTAAATCATAAATCGCTACTATGTTGCTAATTTGCGGCGCCTGAGTACCCGAAAGAACCAATTTAAAGTGTTTGACTTTGGTTTTAGCCGTCGCTCGCCGCTCCAATGGCTGGAAACGCACATAAACAGACGTAATAAGCTTCCTTGTTACAATATCGAGTCGTTTGTTTTGGCTTACGTCATCGGCCGATGGCGGGCTCTTGAAACGGGAGTTGTATGAATTGTATGACGTAATGAATAGAATGTCACGGCCATTGTAAACGCCAATGTAAAGTGGTGTTCCGTGTCGTGGATTACCGCGCGGTCGACTGCAATTTCGATGGATTAAGTTCCATTTGCGCGTTATTTTCGTAACTCACCCCCCGGGCTAAGATATAAACGAAAACCACAAATCCAAAGGGGATTTTAAGTAGTTTAAAGAAAGGTAAACAAGCAGAAGTCACCTACTTGACGTGATTTGTCGTGTTTGGATCGATAAAGATACGATGTAGTCGGGGCAATTTAAGCTGCAATTTTGAACGTGGGCAAAAATTACTGGAGACCAGAAACAAAAACGAGTTTCTAAACATGACTATTATATCTAAAATAAAGCATTGCATATACACAACATTAATCACCGCGTTGTTATTTGCTGTTTTAAGCCGCAATTTTGCAAGTCCACCATGTCTTTTAAAAACAGAATAGTGGGGAAGTTCGTAATAGGCGGCGTGCCGAATTACAAAGTCGGGCAAAGGACAGATGAAATACGAACCGCCGAGTGCGGCAATTTACTTTGCATTTCAACTTGTCGCCGGAACAGTAATTTCCAGGCTCGTTGTCCTCAATTTTGAAACGTGTCGTTAGACTGACTGGGTATGCTTAAATTTCCTTCTCCCGGCAATTTACAGCGCGATGGGGATACAGAGCGAATGCTGCAATGCGATTTCCACGTTCTGCGCCATGTCAGTGATTTTAGGGTGCCATTGCGGGAAATGTAAATGATTATTAAGACAGGGGCTTCATACAATCGGTTTTCTAACCTTATTAAAATTCGATCGCCAGTAACGCCAATTGCGACCTGATCACGAATCGCGTAAATCACACGAATCGCTGCTTTTATAAACCGACGTTGGCAAATGAAACATAGAAAGGGATAGAATCGGATTTAAAAGCATATCGGCGGAAAGGCGGAATCGATTTTAACGAAAGTATTCGTCTATTCTATACAATCGTTAAGATCAAAGGGCAACGGCATCAGTCTGACTAAGTGGGACATATAGGAACTTATTCCACTGGATAAGCCGAGCTTTGTGTCGATAAAAAACACGACGCGAAATTAAATCACGTCATGTGAGCGAGGCTGGCTTTGAAAGTTACAAATCTTCAAGTAATCCACTCCAGAAAAAATAGCAAAGACCACAAAGGAAGGATCAAAATTTTGGCGAAATTGAATACGCGTGTCCGTCGAAACGATTTAGAGTGGTTACTTTTCTACTTAACTGTTTGGGGAAATACGAAGTAACAGGCCGGGCTATGAAAACATTTTATCATGAGCGGGAGCTTTATTGTGCTTATGTATATGGCAACGATGTGCCACATTGTGTATTTGAACGTAGGAAGTATGAATAAGAGAGCTATGGCTAAATAAACTGTACGAAAGCCTTAAACCGAAATTGCTTTAAAGAGAGCGATTTTGGATAATGAAATTGACCGAAATCAATTAAACTCTTTCGGCGAGCGGCTGTTCATAGAGGGGGGGTATACCAAGCCGGAATTGAACTGTAAATATCACGAATACTGATGTACCAAAAATTAGTAGTATTTAGAATTATCTAAATGTGTCACTAGTACAATGTAACCAATCAAAATATGCCAAAAACTGGCTAAAAATTCCAAACAATTCAGCTGAGTACCGTGTTATCCCAATGCTTTTAGAACAAAAACTTTAGATATCCGCATTGCATAGACTTCAACGTTCGCACGCTGCCATTGATCGAGACGCCTCGACTGAAATCACTTTAAGCCGACTGGAGAAAAACAAACAAGCATATAGATGGATGGACTCAGCAACTTGTTTTCGGCTTTGAGTCTAGATTATAGCTGTCTGTCGGCCGCTAATTGCCTGGGAAGCGTGTTCCATCTATTCGCAGAGAATGTGCTATTCTTGAAAAGAGATTTTTTACGAGCATCCGTTTTGGGGCAGTGCGGTAACTGGTGATACATAATACACATTTAAAGACTACCCTAGCCCCAGGATTTAAAATAGTAACTGACATAATACATATATATAAATGTACTAACATGGCGAATTTCGTTGACGGCTTTAAAAACAACGTATTTGTCATCTTGTTTAAAACATGCAAATTGTACGGTTGTTTTATATTATATCTTTAAGTGAAAGTTAAATGTAGTCTTTCATAAGAAAGCAGTGTATAGTCAAGTCAACAAAAATTACCTACTTAGAGTAAAAATAGCAACAAAAACCCTTCGCATAATTATAAACCGAATACCAATATTAGCATTTTATTGATCACCTTAAATTTAAAAGGTCAGAAGTCGAATGGAGCGCGCGGCAAACTGCAACCGGTACTATCGATCTTTGCGTTTCAAAAACTCAATCGAATGCCACTTCATTAATCGGAGGGCATCCGACGGCTTTCGCCCGATTGATCGGCGAAATGATGGCGCCTGGAAGAGGACACCTTTATTTTGATTGGGGCCGGCAATTAAACTCGATAGACATGAGTCCAAAGCAAATCCCCGAGAGGAAAAATCGAAACCACAGACCACTTAAGACGCAGAATTGACATTTGAATTGCGCAATCGCCGATGTTTATTTAAGAAAAAGTAATTTCTAAAACACATTAGCGCGGATGGTCTATTAGTTAATGAAAATGTGTCAGAAGTAATACGCGTAATACCGGTAGCTTAACGCACGGATACGCGAGACTAAAACGTACATAATAAAAACACGAAAATATATCCTCTGGCGTTTAAACAATTACTCTAAAGATTTTGTTTAATCTTAAAATTTAAATGTTGGAAACATAGTTATATTTTCTGCATAAACGTGTTTTAATACAACGTGAACACAACGCATGAGAGGCGAAAATAGAAAACTACGGGAAACAGGGTAATGAAAGTCACCTGTACACCCCCAATGCCCTTTTCGGGTGGGTTAGTGATTAGTAAACATTTTCGTATATCAGTAGTTGCTCTTTTTATATTGAGTGGTGCCCTAATCCCATTACCCAACTTTGCTCTCTAAAAACACCTGAAAATATTCTGCGTGGTATTTCCAGAACATGTAATAATAATTGCTATTTTGCGACGGCGACCGTTCCAGCGAAAGTGCGTAAGCTGGCACAATCGTAAGAAAGACGCCATCAAAGCATGACAAAGGTCAAGTAAGGTCAAGGGCGACGAGAAAACAAAATACCAAAAGGGCAACCGCGTCTCTTAAATCAGACAGCCGGTAAAAATGCCCAGAATCGCTTGATTTTTTTTCTTCCATACAACTGCACTGATGTGTGCTTGCAACAATCACGGCATCAACCACATTAAGCTCCTGGATTAGGGGAGTTATCCTGGAATGGCATCACTGGGTAATTCAGTAGCGTGATTTGGGTGTATTCAGTAGATGCCAAGTATGACCAGATATCTCGATTTCGATAAGGCTTGATTTCGATTTAAAGCCACCCTTACTAAAATCGGAAATCGCATATCCAATAACAGTACGACAGCCCAAGCTCATATCAACTCTCAACTATCCAAATCGATCCACCACATATGGAAGACTCGTATACACAGTTGTGCGTTGGCAGGCCGAAATCCTTGCAATATCACGCTCGGTAACTATACACCGATGTCCCCAATGAATAGAGTAGTTGGTAAGCCGTATAATTTCAAACACGCTTTAAATACACAGTATTGATTTGGCAGACAGCAGCGGGACGGATTACTTGCTGTTGTTTACATGCAGATAAGATGAGAGGGTAACGTGCTAATCCCTAACAATGTAAATCCACTTTCAAACATGATTTGTAAACTAAATACATTTTAGGGCTCAGGCTGTGTTGCATAATGTACAAAAATAATTACTTTTACCAAGACTTTATCTTTTTCAATTGTGTATGAAGCAAAGTCTTGGTAAAAGTAATTATTTTTGTAATTTGTTTCTTTATATAGAAATTCTTTACCGTTTTTTGTTGATAAACTATCTTTTTCAATTGTGTATGAAGCAGTTTATCAACAAAAAACGGTAAAGGAATTTCTATAAAAGGAAAAATGAGTTTGTTTGGGGTCAATCGCTTGGGAAGAGAAAACGCGTGTTCACTAACAAGGAGTTAAGAGCAAGTGACGCTTTTACGCGGGTAGCTACTGTACCAGCATATACTGAGCTTGAAATAAGCAAAGTGGGCAACTTGAACTCACAGCGCGGAGGTATAATCCGATCGGCAGACAATAAGCCACAGTGGGAGATGGTGGTTTCGACTTTCACACCTGGGTTGAAAACCACGAACCCGGGATTAAAGTAAACTTGAGTTATACTACTGTTGAAAGATGTTTAGCTAAGCGTGAACCCAATAACACTGTTCTGTCCCTTACACTTGTTTCAAGTCGTGAACTCCAAGAAATAAAAGAATGTAACGTTACCTCACACACAGTTTGTTCGTTAATCACCGGTTAAGTTTAACTGCGATCAGTTTTAAGATATTTTTTTTACTTGGCAATTCACACCAACACAAAAGACTATAGAATAGTAATATATATTATACGATATCTGCTGGTCCAATTTAAAACGTCATCGATTTTTGAAAAAGTGTATTTATCTTTCTATATGCAGAACTAAGCAATCAGAATGGCTGGGATATAGGCGGCATCTCTTACACAACTTAATAGTTGTTTTGTTATGTGAATTAATATGAATTTTATACAAAGGCAAAAACAAGATATATTTTAAGCACATTTTTATCTTTGCTTTAACTTTAAGATCGGCTTTTTCTATGGTTAAAATAGGATCGGGACAAAGAATTATGACAGTGCACATATCGTTTTTGGTACATCTTGCGTTTGTTTAACTTTATTGGCCGTGTGCTAGTTTTAGAACTGGGTAAACAGTCAGTCACTTAAAACTAATAGCAATGATTAGCTAATAAATCAAACCGAATTAAATTTCGCGGTCGAAGAAAGATATGGGGTTTGTTCAAAACGGCTTTCAGTCCTCTGACAATTTGTCATTTCGCAAACGGAAAGACACAAAGGCATACTAAAACAACTAAAGTGGCCAATGCCAAAACGGGAAGTTTGGATCTTCCCTTTGTACGACATTTGTGTTGAAATGTTTGTCGTGCAATTGTCTTCAGCTATTATTATCTGTCACTCAAAAGGTAATTCAAAGGAATTTGATGAAAAGCAATCGAACAGTCCACAACCTTGCGTTGGGAAAGGATTGTTATCGATGATGAGAATAAGTATTAGTTTTGAATGTGTATATAGAAGTACTTTTGTCTTTTACGGCGTTTTCTCATTGCTTAATAAAACAATTTATATAAATTTGTGAATTTTTGACATAAAAGTTTAAATTTACACCGTTTAGAAAGTTAAACGAAATCGTAGAATAAATACGGAGAAATAACCGAGATAAGACGCGTTACAGTTCTCGTGGGAAATTTTGTTTAAACGAGATGTTTTTAAAAACCAGCGAGAACCGAAGCCAACAAACAAACTCGACATCTTGTAGATTTCATAAGCTTTAATGTCATTATGAGCATATCCGGTAAGATGGCTGAAAATACACGGCTCCAGGAAATGTACACATTCCGAACTCTCAAAGTCCATCTAGTCACCAAGTAAATATACATGGGTGGTCTCTCTTATCGTGGATGTGGAATCATTGATTTTAAAGCCTAACCAAATAAAAGTAATATCAAACTACTATTTATAGCAACTCTGAACGATAATATGCGGCCATTTTTAAGGGTCACCTTGAAGGAGTTTTGATGTGGTATGTTTCTGGATATGGCTATATATCAGCTATGCCGCACCCAAATGAAAGGTCGGCTTAGCGGAACACTTAAACCGCATGATTGATAGTATGACTGCATAATGTATACACGTAATATTAGTGAAATAAAAATCTACTTTTTAATACAACAACTACGCTACTTTCCCTTAGTTTCTGTACATTTTTAAGAAAAATGGCATCGTAAATCACCCAGACAATTAAGACCAACGCCAATGAGTTAAAAAGCAAAAACGTTGTACCGCAATATATAAGCTTTATTTATATCCCTTCAAAAGTGGAAATAGTTATTAGTTTATAAGCCCCGCGAGTACGGCCAGACACATCGTATTTCGCAATCGGCTTGCCTCACAGTTCACACAAAGTTCGCTGAAAATGACTCACCAGCCGCAATAAACATTCGAATTACCTTCAAGAAGCAGTGACCGACGGCAGCATCCTCCGGCACGGATACAGCGTAGGAGGAAGATTGGAAGCGAGGCGGAGAGTTCACAGCATCACTAAGTCGAATCACCAGAGTTGCGTTCGATGCCAATGCGGGCGTCCCTCCGTCAGTGGCCCACACCGTCACTTGTAACTCCGGACTGGTCAAACTATCCAAACTCCGTCTGAAATTAGAGTCGCCATAAAAAAATGTCTTTTTTCATTTACATATATTGGAAACACTAGCGAAATTCAATAAATGGCCTTATGGAGTTAATTTTAAACTTTAAACGCTAGATACAGAAGATTTTTTTCGATTTTTTATTAAAATATGTGGTTTGCGATATTCAGGTTTAAAGACCGAAGGTGTTTTGAAAACCCAAAATATATTGAACGGCATAAAAGTTTCAAAGCTTAATTTACGGGCTCCGCGTCCAATAAAAGTCACGCTCCACGAACTCAATGTGCGTAATGCAGGTGTGACAGATATATATTAGCGAAACCGACCACAATTCCGAACGACAATAATTGTATGGTGTAATACAGGCGACCTATCCAAAATTGTAGCTTTGGATTTCAATAGCGCCGAATTGTACAAAGCCGCATTTTAAAGCGGGCTTTACCAGTCTCTAATTCTCTCTACACGAGAGAGGGGCTCTCACACGAGTTCACGCGCAAACACAAAGGCCCGGAACTAATTAATGTTAGCTGGCCTGTTAGGATATTTGAATTACTTCGGTAATCAGACCGAGACTCGACGCGCACTGTTAGCTTAGAATACTAATGTGGTTAACGCACGGGCCGAAAGTGGGGATATGGAAAGCAAGTATTATAAAACGGAATATGGTATTGGCTTTGATGTGTTTACTGAAAGGTACATATTGATTCATCGTTCCTTTATTAATATATAATGTTTTATGGTTTGTCGGGTTAAGCCTACCAACGCCCTATTTATAATTTTCACTTTTTTTTTCAAACCAATTTTAATGAGCAAGCGAACGCTTTTCAAAAGACCAGTTTCAGTTTAGTAGTGTATTTAACAAAACATCACCAGGTTTTAGTGTGTATTGTAGACTACTACCCGACAACACATAAAATAGGTAAACTCATCTCCTTTATATAATACTCGACAATCGTCGGGTGCTGCTTGCCCACCACGGTATATTTGAATAGAACTGTCTTTTACGTCCGATGTTTTTTGTACATAAGATTTTCCACCTCCGAATAGAAAATCCCTATACCGTAACGTACAGGCGTAAACTGGCCGTATGCAATAAAAAATTTCACATGATCTAATGCAATATGATATCGACTTACGCGGTCGTGATCAGTCCCGAGTGCGGATTAATGTTGAGCCACAGACTTTGCGGGGAGCCATCTAATCTGTATGTGACTTCTGCGTTGCGTCCTATGTCGGCGTCCGTGGATTGAAGCTGGGTAACGAAAGTGCCTGGATGGTGGGGGACGAAAGTGCTTTTATTTTCATCTGTTTTATAAATGCTGTGAAAAATTTATTATTTATGGATGAACACTTAAGTTTAGTTTATTTTGGCCTTAAACACGTTATGTGGTTAATTAAAGTCAGGTATCAAGAGGTTGGGATTGATATATATATATATACATAAATATATATACTAAACATACACAATGTTTCTTGACTTTTAACAAAAATGTTAAAATTTTAACATAAAATTCACATAGATACGGACGTGACTAAAGTGCACCTGTTTAGTTGGCTCGTCCAATTAAGTTCTTTTAAAATTTAACATTCAAAACGTACGGTTATCGAAAATAAAAGCTGACTGTCGCCGATTTGATCAATCGACATCTCAGAGTTTAGTAATTTAGAATCTTACCGGGGAAAGCGCTTTGGGAGAGTTCAATCTCGATCAAATCACTGGGAAAGCGCGGCGGATTGTCGTTGATATCTTCCACTGTTATTGTGAACGATGTCGTCGCCGACTGGGGTGGACTGCAGCAGGTTTTGTGTTTAATTATATTCATTTTCTCAGAGAAATCGTTTTGAGATTAATCGATTATACGTAGAGGGTGTAACCTTGGGTCGGAACAATCGTGCCAGTGTTTGCTCGCCATTGCAAGTTTATAAATATGATAAAATATACATTTTGTTTTAAGCAATCCGTGAAGAGAAATTTTTGAAAGTAAGCATTTAATTTTATTTTAGTATCAGTTAATTACTTTATAAACATGGCAAACTGTCAAATCCAGTGTCTTTTGGGTTATATATAACGACGCTGACTGCGAGGGTGGTAAAATGTGTAATTGTATAGTAGAATGGTTATAAATGGCGTGTTTAGCACGGGCTGTCGTCTTTGGGTGTCAAGTAGCCATTTTAACACACAATAATTCGGTCGTGTTTAAGGTTACATTTTTGTGGTTTTGCCAAACTAACCTGCCAAAATCAACGGCATTCAAGGTAATGTGATACAATGATTCTGTTTCTCTGTCTAACTTGAGCTTCACGCAAACCAGATATATAATGTTGTTTTCCGTCTGCAGTCCGAACCTTGAAACAAAACAGGGGTTAAACAGAAAAACCAATTCATGGCCTTATGGAGGTAATTTTAAACTTCAAACGCGCTAATTCAGACCTAGATAAAGAACGACTTATTCAAACATTAGCAAATGAAGTGGCGGTTAGCAGAAGCACTCGCTATTTTGTGGATTTTCGTCTCAGGGTGCTTAAAGCAATCAATAAATCATTTTACCTTCCATTTCCACCCTCCAGAGAGACGTTAACTTGGCTAAGTTCGCCGAGATCCTGGTCTGAAACCGACACGCGAGCAATATAATCACCTGGCTCTGCCCCTTCAGACACCTGAACACAAATACCAAGTTTTGGGGGAGTTGTTGTTGACGTGCACGACGGGAGTCGGTTTTAATGATTAATAAACGAAATGAAAATGATCACACCTGTTGTGAGTACCCTATATACTATAATTTTCTATTGTAGTCAAAGGTTAAGGAGCAAACAAAATAGATAAAAAATAAAATCATAAAATGTAAGTGAAACATTAAGCAGTTTCTAAACATCAATCATTTAATGGCATAAAACTTACAGTAGCAAAATAAAGCAGGCATTCGATATGGGGAGAAAGGGTAAGTGTTGGGGGTGGTATGGGGTTAAGGTTATCTGTAGATCAGGTTGAGAGTTAGGTTTCCGCCTTTTTAGTGCACAGCTTTTTTCTTATTTTATTTTGTTAAATTTAAAGTTACAGAACCATATGCTTGTTTAGGATGGTTAAATCATGGTAGTGCAGCTCACTGCCCCAAAAAGATTACTTTTGCATTTTGATACATCGCAAAACACATTTCTTTTTTTTTATAAATATAGAAATTAATCTAACATAAAATGAATTAATTAAATAAGGAAAACTTGGAGTGATCAAAAAAAATTGAATTTACCTTTGCTTCACCTGCATCCAAGAAAATCACATTAATTTGAGGTTCGTTGTCATTTACATCCGTTACTTCAACAATGACCACAGTAGATCCAACTTGTGGTTCCGAACCTTCGTCTTTGGCTTCAACTACCAGTTTGTGCTGCACCACCTGCTCAAAGTCAAGTTTTTTGTTGAGATATATCCGTCCGCTGTTACTTTCAATCTCAAAGATGAAACCAGGGTCACTTTGGCTACGGTCAATCCGGTAGGTCAACATGGCGTTTTGACCAATGTCTTGGTCGGTTGCGTTGAGTGTAATTACATCTCTACCCACTGGTTCATTTTCTGATAACCTGACTGTGTATCTGCTGAAGTCAAATACAGGGGGATTGTCGTTAACATCTGAGATATCAATGTAAACATCAAGCTGGCCAGTTTTTGGTGGAACATCTCCATCGAATGCCTCAACTGTAAAGGAATAGTTGGACACAAGCTCCCGGTTTAATGTCTGGTTCACTATTAAATCCACATAGATTTGTCCATTAATGTGTCTGTTGTTCAACCTGAATGCTTTGTCCTCATTACCAGATATGATTGTATATCCTTGTACATTAAACGGGTCTGAGTCTGGATCAACAGCGGTGCCCAAGTTGTACTTGGCCCCAATTTGACTTGCTTCGGATATTGTAAGATTCAATTGACTAACTCGAAATTCTGGAGCATGATCATTTATGTCTGTTACATCAATTCGTATCTAAAAAGAATTTTTTTTTTAAACTGATTCAAATAAAGGGGTTAATTATATATTTGTTGTGAAAGCAAAGTCTTTTACACTTTAAAAATTTGAACACCTGAATAGTGGATATACAACACTTAACGACTAACCTAAAAATATGGAGACAAAATTAACCAGAAAACAAACAACTTACCTCAAAATATCTGTTTAAAACACTGTCATATACTGCTATATCAAAAGAACTGAAAGTTTCGTGATCAAGCTTTTTAATGGTTTTTATAATCCCTTGGTTTTCCACTACACCACGGTCAAAATACTGCATAAAGGGGTTACTGTCTTCTGATGTAATATAATATCCATTTTGCTCTGTTGTATCAAGCCGGCCAATTTCAGTTCCAATTGTTGCATTTTCCAAGACATTAAAGTCCAGGATTATCGAATCTTGAGCTTGGCAAGCTCTAAAAGCTTGGCTGAATAATATAAATCCAAGAAGAATGGAATATAATATTTCCAGATTGGGTGATTTGACTTGCACATACTTTAATTCATAACCCATTATGTAAACATGGTGCAATGTGAGTTTGTGTCAGCTCATTATGTTGATCTAAAAGCTTTGTCTTTAAACCTGGAAAAAAACTTTAATTTGCAAAAACTAGTTTAATAATGACTTTACACTTTAAATCTAAAAGGTCTCTGTGGCCTAGCCTAATACATCCAAATCTTCAAAAATTAGTAAACTGCTTATAAAGGTTATCCCATCTTCCCTAAAAAGCGGTTTCATAATACAGACTTCTTATGTAGTGAAATCACATGTCTCACTGGAGCACGCGCCGTAAGTAAGCTTCAATAGAACTGTTTATATTGTCGAGCGAGAGTTTGCAGTGAGCGAGACGCGATGAAAAAATAGCGTCCTTCGTTACCTTGAGTTCTTCGTTTTTCTCTAGCTCCACCTTGAGCGATTCGATTACACCATAGAAGTCTTAAAAATTCTATGATAACCAATAACCAACGCAATGTCGCCGAATGGTTAACGCGACCGTTACATAATATATATACAGTACACCCCGCTTAAAAAATTACGCTGTAAAATGACAAATAGGAAAGATATTTATGATGTAGCAAGGGTCATACTCCGAGTTCAGGTTATAGGAAGAACTAATGTCATACCACTATACCACTCCTCCGCGACTTTTTGCGCAGTTTCCAGAAGCCAGATCATTGTCCATGTCGATCGTTGTGAAGATTTATCAGCGAATCTTCTGTGTGGATTGGTTGATTGTGTTTTGGATATACGATTGACGTTTTATTTTGATATACTGTATTTTGTTTAAGCGCTTGCTTGTGGCGTGCCTTTTAAGACTTGTGTACAAATAGGAAAATCTTCCATGTTATTCATCCAGTTATTTTATATGTAATGTTGCACGTGTTTACATTCTTTTTCATGTTCAACTTTTTTATATTCATTTAAGTATCCCCCTTTCCACATTCTGGTTTACTGTTTAACAGTATAATGATTTTTTTAACTTTATTCTTGTTATTTCAGTTTTATACACACACCTCGATTGTAATTGCTTTTTTGGTGATACTGTGTGTAATAGTTTCGCTTCAAGTTTTTTAACCGTTTTACCATTTTACGCTTATTTTTAAATTATTTTGTATTTGCTTTAAAAGTACAATGCAACAAGACCTAGTATTTGATCTTACGTTAGCCCGAAAAATACAGCGTCCTACGAACCAAGGTTTATTTCTGTTACTCGTATATTTCTATTCACGAGGTTACATGTAGTTCGGCAAATATACATGACGTCACCTGCAGATCCACTGAAACCCGATACGGTTAATTTGTAGTTGGTCGCCTCTGAACTAATTGCAAATTCTATGTAAGTCATCGACGTTTAAGAGCTTCGATAAACAAAAGTAGCTTTAAAAAACACTCGTATTCCGCGAAAGCTGTAACCGCTTCGTTACATGATTTCATTTGAATAGATTAAGGGAGCATATAATTGCTCACAACTAAAACTTGGAATACAGCTCACTCGTATTCCAATGCAACATTTATATTTTATGAATCATATATATATATATATTTATGATATATTTTATGAATCATATATATCAGTGAATAAGTTAACTTTGAAAATTACACCACCTGTAGTATTGATCATTTATTTTTACATACGTATCGATCATTTATGTATGTATGTATTTAAAACGCATACATAATCAGTTCTATTCTTAACAAAAATAATATATTAAGTTGCATAGAAACAGAGCTGCATCTTCTGTACATTTCGTAGACTAACGTTGATTGCAATAGTCCTCAAATTAACACACTACACCAGTAAAACGATGGGATTTTAAGTCGAATAGCTAATACAGATTGGGGAATCACCACAATTATTACTTAGCAAAACACTTTTTTAAATATCATGACTAAGAGAGTACCACTTATCAGATCCGTCCGCACATAGAGGTCTATTGATTGGTTATACACCATCTATGACTATTTTCTACCATCGTACTATATATTACAAAATAAATTTACACTGTACAATGACACATGCAAAAAATAAATATATTTCACATAGATATAAAAAAGAGAAATCGTTTTTGGTCGCAACATGGACTCTACCAGACAAAAAACCACAGTCATAGTTTTAATTTAATTTTTTCGAAACTTCATTTCAGTGTAAGATAGAGCTCCAATCTTCAAAGTATCCAATGATTTCCAGTGTATATAACGCCTCCTGGTGTTGCAAGGGCCATACTCCGAGTTCAGGTTGGAGTTAGAACAATCGTCATACCACCAACCGCCTCCTCCGCGCATTTTGGCGCAGTTTCCAGAAACCAGATCATTGTCCATGTCGATCGTTGTGAACTGTCTTCCGTTGTGACGATTCATCAGCGAATCTCCTGAGTGGATTGGTTGATTGTGTTTTGGATCTAGAATTCACTTTTAAATTTAAACTTTTAATTTTGTTAGAATGCGCGCTTGTGGCCTTATTTTTAAGACTTATGTAGACATAGGAAAATCTATAACGTTATTCCTTAAGTTCTGGCGTATGCAACACGCTTATGTGTAATGTTGTGCGTGTTTATATCCTTTTAATATTCAATTGTTTGTTAGATATATAGTAAGTTTCTATTAACTCTTGGAGCAAAGGTTTAAGCCCGTTAGAACAGCGTCCTGTGAACCAAGGTATATTTCTGTTACACTCATATATTTCTATACATGACGTTACCTGCAGATCCACTGAAATCCGACACAGTTAATGTGTAGTTGGTCGCCTCAGAACTGATGTCAAATTCTCTGAAAAGCATCGTCATTTAAAATCTTCGATAAACAACTTGGATTTCAATCTAACTCACGCGTATTCCGCGAAAGCTGCAACCGTTTTGTTGCATAATTTCATGTCGATTCGAAGTCGGTAGCTACTTTGTGCCGTAAAGAAATTAATATTCTTCAAACCTGAAAGTTACGGTTTATTGTTTGTTCAGATAATCCGGATAATACAGACCCATCCAGAACTCATGGTTAAGGTCACCGAAGCCGTCCGCATATTCTTTCCAGTTTCGCTCAAAACTGGTCGATCCATCCACGCGCCGCTGAAACACCTTAAACGTGGGTTCTAATTTATCTAAACGTACTGTGACCTAAATATTTAACTAGGTTAAAACTAAGACATGTATTCTGATTTTTTATAAAAAATAGAACCCGTAAAAAGTACAATATGTTGGGTTCAATTGAATTCTGCGTTGTACTGTGATACAATGTTATAAATCCGGCTTCCCATCCACGAGAATATCCATAATTCAACCACCAATGCGCAATGCACAGACTGCAAAGAATAGACTTGGGGCACGATGTGACTTATGATACTCGTATAGATAAAGTTTTTTTTTAACAATTCGACATCTAAACACCACAGTAGCTTCAATATATGAACTGTTCCGAAAGAAGTAATGGCCACAGAAATACAGAAATATGACTTTACTTTTGCGAAAGAGGTCTAAATAATATCTTCAAAACGACCAACCGTCCATCCACCGCCTGTTGTTTCAAGATCGCAGTAAACTTCTACTCCAGGACTGCCAACCGTGTAAACGCCGCTTTTCCTTTGACCTACACGGTATACATCGCTACAGCCGTCTAAATATATTGTTTACGTGAATATAGATACAATTTAAAATTGTGCTTCCTAAAATCTTGTATTTAATTGGTTAGAAACTGGCAATTTCTTAACATTTGCATTGTGTTAAATAATTTATACAACAGCAATTTGTAAACGATGCATTTGCATGTACTAAATTAAATAACGTCCATAAGACCCTTTTCTATAAACACAAATATGAATAAAGTGGTCTGAGTTAAGACCGATTTAAGCACCTTTCTGTTCATGAGCTTTAAAGGCTCATGTCTTAGCTTTTATGTACCTTTAAGAAACCTTATGTCATATATGCTAATTACGAACTTTAATATGGGCAGATATTTTTTATAGCATTAACATGTCACTCACCTGGTTGGGAGAAAATCTGAAATCGAATCTTTACAATCAAATCCACCCAACCCTCATTACTATCGGTCCGTTGCAACCGAACGATGGCACCAGCAATTTTTATTTCCAATACTGTGACGTTGAATTCCACACCGACCCCAGATGCGGTTGCATTGATGTAATAAGGTAGTGATGTGAAACAAATTCTGTGCATGACGTACATGATCTTGCTGGAGGTCGATGAGGTCAAGGTGTGAAGAAGTGTTTTGTCGTACACCTTTGTTTCACCTGCGTGTTTAGCATGCTCAAGCTTGTTAATACATTTTGTGGACATTTTCATACACTTTTAATGTTTGAATTACATATGGACAATGTTATGTCATTAAAAATAAGTATATGCGAACAGAAGGTGACATGTGGCAGATCCTTTTGCTAGCATATTATAGTGGTTTTCTCCTAGGTCACATACCCTATATTTGTTTCCATGCGGAATCAGCCTCTATTAGACTTCAAATTCGTGTGATTTTTGTTTTGAAGAGTTTTGTTTGAAATCATTAAGTTAAAAATCTTCAACATTTTCTAAGTGATATGTGAATAGGAAAACGGAGCCTGTAATTATACACAACTCAACCCTGGAATACCACACTCTTATCCAAGTGCAACATTTCTATATTAATAATCATATACTATATTAAGGTATATAAGTACACATATTAACTATATTAAAATCAGTTCATCTGTACTTTAGTGCCATTATTAAGTTGCGATTATTTATATCAATATATACCAATATGCAAAGACATATATAATTTCTATGTTATGAATCCTATATATATAACAGTACACAAATTAGCCTTAAACATTACACCACCTGTACTCTTGGGCCATTATTAAGTTGAGATTATTTATAAGTATATATAAATATATATAAAACGCACATATAATCAGTCATATTCCCTATAAAATAATAGTTTACATTTACCTTGTTCAATTGACATCAGGATGCATAAAGACAGAGCAAGTTGGAGTCTTTTGTACATTTGGTTGACTAACGTTAATTGTGACAGCCCATAAGTAATGAAACTGAATCAGTGTAACGGCGGGCTTTTAAGACGAATTGCTGTTACAGCTTTTTTTTTAAGTTTTCAGGTTTGGTGTTAGGAACACGTTGCAAATTAAATATAGTAAATATTTAAATCTGCATAAATTGTTTAATCAGTTTCGGTTATAAATTATAAATTTATTAACCTTATGTTTTATGCAAAAATTAAGATAGCTCTTACCGGGAAGTAATATAGGTTTATCCAAAATATGTTGATATATTTAATTTAACAGATTAAGCAATTCAGGCAAAATATACATATCTGCTGTTCATTACCCTTTCAAGTAGTTTAAAGGGAAGACGAGACAAATTGGACAGCAAAAACTGATATAACAGTTTTCGTAAAAGTTATACATAAGTCATTTCACTGCATATTCATTGCATACTCTATTTTATCTCATTCATTCATTCATAAAGATATTATTGGCCTTTATTAATTATATAGCACTGCTTTTTAGACGCACAAATAAAACACCAATAAAATCGAACAGTGCACTATAGCTGTTTGCTACTATCGTAGTGTATATTACATAATACATTTACGCTGTACAATTATAGGGGAGAGTGGTACTCAGTGATACGAAAAATGCCTTTTATCCAATATCTTTAATAATAATCGTTTTATTTCAAATTTTTTTTGTTAATAACATTAAACAATCATTTGGGTATCTGATGGAAGTACTGGATTTTTTTTATTACCCATGTGTTGTGATAAAAATGGGGTTTATTGGGGGTGCCTTTTTTGTCTCACTGGGTACCACCCCGGTATACAGTGAGACACACCCTAGTACACAGTGAGACATTTGTAGAGGTGGTACAAATTGCTGTTTAAATTGCCCCTATTTAACAATGTATTACTTACTAGCTTAAAATAATTATATGTACGGTCATTCTCGACGTGTGCCGATGTTGATTTGTTTACATACATGTGCAAATCCAACGTTAAATTCAACAAGAAAGTTTATTACACGGCACAAACTTACCAATGTTTTAAAACTGACAAGAATATCATAAAAGTTCAGTGTCAATCTATTGCAACATGGTAAATTAAGCAGACTGATACACAGTTTAATACAAGTTTGAAGCAGTAAAGAGCAATTCACACATGAAAACAGTGTTTAGTAAAAGGTTTAAAATGACAATCCAGACCAAAGGGTACAAAACTTTAAAATAAGAAATGCCTTAAATGGAACAGTGAGGAACACACTCATCGCACAAGGAGTCATCGATTTCATATAAGCTATTTCAACCAATTCATCAACAGTGTACAATGTGCAGGGCTGCCCTGCATTATGCAGCATCCAACTATTCATTGCAGCTCTATAAAATTATTTAAATGGAAAATACACAGTGCATCCAACTGTTGCATTTTGTGTGAACAATGAGGTGGCAGGGTCAATGTTGTCACACCAGTTTCTCTTGCCAGGACCAGGACTTTAAGTGACATGTGGCTTTCATGGTTGTCAAAAATTAACAGATTTGGATTTTCTTTTGAGCTTGAAGAGTGCTTGATGAAGTGTTCCATCACCTGTGAAAAGAGGTCCGAGTTCATCCAGCCTGTTATCTGTGCTAAACAAAGAGTCCCAGATGGAGCACCATTTAACATGTGAGATTTAAAGTTGCATCATGGAAACACTATTGCTGGTGTTTAGAATGTACCAGCAGCACACACAATAGCACATGTATAAACCTCTTTCACCACTAGTTGCTTTGGAAATTTGCTTGACAGCTTTTCAGCAAGAATAGCCTTGGATGCAGAGACAATGGGCGTGCCAGTCTCATCCAAATTAAAGATCTTTGTAGCAGCACAAAGCACAGATGGACTCCGGCTATAAATCAACCTCAAGTTTTCGTAGAACTAGTTTACATTATGTTTATTAAATGAGGTCGTTCTCGAAAGACTACAGGTTTCTTGTGGAATTTTCAGCAGCTTTTTGCTTACTGACATACCTTGGTAGTGTTTAAAATTTCACTACTGTATGATCTGCTGCCTTTCTTGGGCTCCATTCATTGGACAAAACCAACTGAACAGCTTCACTCAGGCAATATTCTAATGATGAGCCAATTTTATGGTTTTCTGAATTTACTTTCACAATTCTTTCCACGAGTCCACTCCTAGTTATTAAAAATAATAAATATCTAAAACTGGATAGATTTATATACTTGGCTAACTACTGTATAGGCTATTTCTGAACATAAAAATGCTCTTTGTGGGCTTAAACCCCCCAAAAAAGATAATAAAACACTCCTGTATTCTGTCTCACAGTGTACCTCAACATAGTGTCTCACTGAGTACGTAGATACTACAAATCTATAAGTCAAAATTAAAGATACTTAAATTGAGGTTGCCATGTTCTTTTTCTATTTGTAAGCAAGGTATGCACCTACTTTATCACTTCCCAGTAACTTTAGCCTTAAAGCTAATGTTCACCCATCTAAATTAAGTTTGCAGCTAGCGTATAAAATTTTACTTAGACCCTTGAAAAATCTAAAACTTCCATAACTTTCCAAAACTGACATGCTGGTTCCTTAAAGTTCGTTACAAAGTGCGTTGGTAACGTGAAAGCACTCAACCGTCAAATGTTTTAATATTTTTATGTTTTTACGTTTTTATTCAAAATTTCTCACTGTGTACCATGTCCCACTCAGTACCACTCTCCCCTAAAGAAGGCTAACATAATGACAAATGTTAGAATACAATCAAATCGAAAAAAAGTCAATCATTTAAAAAGTTTCCAGTAGAATCCAGATCATTGCCCATATGTCGATCGCTGTGAACTGTCTTCCGCTATGACGATTCATCAGCGAATCTTCTTGTGGATTGGTTGATGTGTTTGGGATCGATCGACATCGACAATGATCTGGATTCTGGAAACTGCGCCAAAAGTCGCGGAGGAGGCGGATGGTGAAAAACATTATATGAACTTGACATCCTTGGATACTTTGAACAACGGAACCCTATCTTACACTGACATAAGGTTTTGGAAAAAAATAAAACAAAACAATTACTATGGGTTACGATTTTGTCTTTCAATAGTAATGACAGCAATATTGTAAAAATAAAAACGTCAACTTTTTTTTATGCATAACGAAATTTATATGCCAGCAACTCGCAAGCACTGGTGTGCTGATTATGCCTGTTGGTGTGGCAGAGGTCCACGTTGACACCAAACCCGATTTTGTCTTTTCTTATATTATTGTGAAATATATTCATTTTTTGCATGTGTCGTTGTATAGCGTAAATTAATTATGTAATATGTACTAAGAGAGTAGAAAACCCATATAGATGGCGTATAACCAATTAATAGACCTCTATGCGCGGTTCTGACGACTGGTACCCCCTGAGTCATGGTATTTAAATGATTGTTTTGCTGAGTAAATTGTCGTGGAAAGGTGTTGTGCATCTGTTTTGTTGGGTAAAAAAGTTCCCGGTATACAGTGGAACCAGTTTGAAATCTTTAACCATAATTAAGGAGGCTGTTACGTTTGGGTTATAAATCCAAGCTTCAACTTTAAGTTGTCTAACATTTATAAGACTTCCTGTAGCAGTATTTTTTGTGAGGTCAGTTTGCATCGGAGAGATAGGGAGAATAATTGGTTGAAGGTCTCCTAAAATTTATTGTCCGATAAAACAGATTTTTCAGTCTAAAA
Organism: Ciona savignyi; assembly: GCA_000149265.1. Taxonomy (NCBI): domain Eukaryota; kingdom Metazoa; phylum Chordata; class Ascidiacea; order Phlebobranchia; family Cionidae; genus Ciona; species Ciona savignyi. The sequence continues at coordinate 2,796 of CH002904.1, read as the reverse complement.
CGTAGTGCTGCTGAATGAGAGAAAACTAAGAACGCACATGACAATGCTATAAGCAAATGCAATAAACTACAAAAAATAGTCAATGCATAGTTTTTAAACTTGTGTGAGTAAAACCCCTAAAAAACCACTAAATTACTTTTTATACTTAATATACTGTAAATCGTTGCGCCAGAAAGTTGAGGTTAAACGAAAAAGATGTGTACCGCAAGAGGGTAGCAATATATTGAATGTCGGTAAAAATGTTCGTTCTTTATTTAAAATACGTGAAAGGGGAATTAACTAAGCAAAAATGTAAAAATAAAAAAATATTTTAACATATTTTAAATATATTAATTTTCCTGCTTTTCAATGCATTTTTTAATAATAACTGCAAACATTATGCTATTAACTCTATTATAGCATTATTTTATTTAGCATGAAACAAAAGGTAAATAAATTTAACACTGAAACTAATCAAACAATATATGAATATTTGAAATTAAAATACTTTTTAAAAATAAATTAAAAATTTATTCTGCAACGTTTTCTTTAAGACCAAACCTGAAAACTTCAAAGAACAAACCTGAACAAACAAAAGCTGTAACAGCAATTCGTCGTAAAAGCCCGTCGTTTCACTGATTCAGTTTCATTACTTAGGGACTGTCGCAATTAACGTTAGTCAACGAAATGTACAGAGGATGCAGCCAACTTGCTCTGTCTCTATGCATCCTGATGTCAATTGAACAAGGTAAATGTAAACTATTATTTTTATAGAAAATAGGACTTATTATGTGTGCGTTTTATATATGTAAATATATTTATAAATGATCGCAACTTAATAATGGCCCAAGAGTACAGGTGGTGTAATAATCAAAGCTAATTTGTGTACTGTTATATATATGATTCATAACATAGGAATGTTGCATTGGGATAAGAGTGGGTGTATTGCAAGTTTAAGTTGTGTAAAATTATATGCTCCGTTTTTCTATTCAGATCAGAAAAAATGATAAAGATTTATACGCTGGTTTCATATATGTAAACAAATATAGGTGACACCCCTTGTGACCTAGGAGAAAACCACTATA
>CH002905.1:890629-907185 GCA_000149265.1 Ciona savignyi | reverse complement strand
GTTTCCATTCGTTCGATTTCATACTTCCCGTTCAAAACTATGTCGTCAGCAGCAGAACCTCCACACTTTTGAAATATCCACGTAGCTAAGATGGAAATAATGAGATTAACATGAAGTTTGTGGTTAACTAGGATGGAAAGACAATCGTAACCCATTGCAGTTGACTTGAAAATTTGTCGGATTAAAACTACCCAGTGGATAAATGGGAAGAAGCACTAAAACAGTCATCAATTGCCCCTTTGATAATGACGCTTTGTGTATTCCAATGATATGCAACAATTTGCACTAGCGGACCACAAGAGTATGTTATAAGCAACATGTCCCATGTTAAGCTTACCCGAAAGCAATTTGCTTATCAAGTGTGAACCCATGGACTGCATTTCTTGTGTAGCCAACAATTTCATTGTTTCTTCTTATTGCCTCGTGCCCGAAGAGTTGGACTGGTCTGTGAAAGCAATGTGATGATTGATTGGTGGATTGTGCCTGTCTATTCTTGTGAGTGGGAAAATTTTGAATTCCACGGTTGCCATCTGATAACTCCCACCCACTGTCAAGTTGTCAAAGCTATTGCAATGTATGGTGGTGTATGATTGAGAAAACTTAAATTTTGGTAAAACCCATCAATCCACAGGGTCAAAGAAATAATAAGGAAACCAGAAAACACAGCAAAAATAGTCGTTTAATTTAATCAAAGGCGCGATAATAGCCCAAGCCAAATTACAGCATAAAGATAGGTCTTTGCAGGATAAAATTGCTCTTCTTTAATCGATGCCTACGAAGTGCAATGCCCAAGGACACAACTAACCAGCTATCACCCGGTTTCGCTCCTTTAACCATTCGGTTAAAAGCAAACAAGCTATTTTGACGCTCTTATTCTGACCATCAAACATCACTCACTCATCCACTGTGAAGCAGCATAGGATTTTGTTGGGGGTCGTTTCGCGCATGTTGTTCACCGCTTCGCTCCCCACATACACGGCGTCGGGGTCACACAAGTTCATCAACCTCGCTTCCAATGGGTTGTCGTCCGTTCGTATGCTGTGCCCCCAGTGGTGGAACCCTGTTGTATACATTATAATGTACTATTGTCGTATACATCATGATACTTGGTCACTTGGATGCAATAGGATATTCATGTTTATCCCCGTGAATGGGAAAACCAAGGGGGTTAACACACAGGCACTTACCGGATCTATTTCACGCATGTTCCTTCAATTAGGTAGATCCGCTGGATAGTCTAACACATAAAAACTAGCTGTTTCGAAATAGCTCCAATAACTAGATAGTAGGCAGGTGGTTAATCTGATAATTGCCAGTGTTGTGTATATTTTGAAATGTTTCTTATGTCAAGCAATGCTTGTTGAAATGCTGTCGCCACTCAATTCCTTGTTACTCAATTCTATTAATTTAAATTATTAAAAAAAATAATAATAATGAATCGTGTTTTAGGTAACGGTCAAACGTTATAAAACAACTCCATACATTGTGATTTAAACATATTCGCCACAGAACTTGTTTGGATGTGATAAGATGGGTACACAGCACCTATCATAATTTTTATTTCATGTAGAGACAACCACAAACAGCTTGACTCAAACTCACCAACTTCCGTGCTGAGAGATTCCATGGCTCGATAACCTGAATCGCACACCCCGTACCTCTCGGCATCGTGCATGAGGGCTTGGTATATTGTCGGCATGTCTCGCATGCTGCAGTGCAACTCGTAGCCAAGCTCCCCAACAAAGGAAATCCTGGAATAAATGACAACTTTGAGTGGCATGAGATGAAGAGTTTAGCTGATGATAAAGTTTTGATGGACTTGTACAAGTGATATAAAACAGTACACAGTTTGTAACACTAACAGGTCATTAAGTTTAAAGCATTAAATTAAAATTTAATATCCATATCTTAGTCCCATTGATTAGCTAACATGTACCATTTAGCTTACCCGAAGACTATCAGCCGAAAAATGAGATTGAAACCAGAAGCTAGCTAATAGGCTGTGTTCTTGTGCATGTGGTTTATCAGTTATTTTGTAAATTTAGTGAATTATTACTTATTAGGTAGAACAATGATGATAGTTTTTTATTCATATATAACATGCTACTTTAGCTCCAGTAACCCGTTTGTGGGCATGAGGTAATCTTCGAGGATAAAAAATAAATATTCTAGCATAGCCATCTAACAGACACCAATTCGGAAACTACATTAGCAGCCAACATATGTGATATTTATCTACTTTACCCTGATTATAGCTTATGAACCATGAATGCAATGGCACTTAGTAAAAGCAATAGGATGATTTGAATCATACCTCCCGCCTAACCACGCCACCAAAAGTAGCATGGTTTAAGTGCTTTCCATCACGGTTATTATCATTGTACGACTCTGGTATTTCTACAGGCAATCATTTCAATTCCTTGGCTTATGAAAGTCTTGAAATTCGTTCAGCAACAAGGCCCTGCTTACCACCATGTTCCGCTTCAAACCCAGGATCCCTAATTACTAGATCGTATTTATAATGTCTGCCTCATAAAAGTTGGTTGCATCTTGCGGCTAGTTAGCTTAGAACGTAAACGAAACCAACCGCAAGCTTGTCGGTTATGTTCTTGGACAAGAGGCTTAATCAATGTTATTGGAACCCAATGGACTAATAGGATAACTAAACAGTTGACATTTGTTAATCATGGCAACCCGGTAGAAAGCATAAGATAATCTGATGATTGTTTTTGTGATCATGTCTTGCAGGTTTTTCCATTTCCCAGTGATTACATGATAAATAACAACCAACCTCATAATAAGAACAGGTAACCCGGCTACTTTGGCCGAGGTCCAACGACTGAACTTGAGTTTCCGAATGTTGCCACCTTGAACCACTTCTTCAAGAATTTCTCGACTGAAAGTAAACCAGGAATTTGAAGCCCAAAACATGAAATGCTAAGGTTTTGTATGACGCAGATGTATACACGAACAAGGTAAGCCAAAGTAATATTGGGGAATTGGCGGATTAGAGCAAGATGGTACAGATATTTTAAGGTCCAATTTTGACCTTTTTTCTAAAAAAGATGTTTGCAATATTCGAAATATTGTTCGAAAATTGTACGAATAGTTTGGTGGAAGAGTGTGTCATGTTTGAGCTGTAAGTTTGTCAGCTCAAAACCAGTCATTGACATATCGGTTGTGTCATTGGATAATGAACTTGGTGGATATTGTCTGAACCCAGTGGATTTAAAGTTGTAATAAAACCAAAAAAAACTTAATCATATAACAACACCATGTAATAGCTATGGTAAACTGACAGTGGGAATTAGAAATCTTAACACTTTCTATGTTTTTTCGATTAACACAGACAAAATTTAATATCCTATCCCATTACCTCCTTGGTCCTTGTAAACTTAGAATTCCCATGTCGTTTGTCCGATCATCGACTGAACACTTCAATCCGAGTCCATTTAACTTGTCACTGAGATGACCTTTGCAATACTCAGTGGTTGCCCCTCCCACTGTCATGTAGTACTCTGTGGCTGTGGAAGTAGGTTTGATTGACACACGTCATCAGCTTGTTTTGATTGACACTTGTCAGTGGCTTTGTTAACCGATTGCCAGATTTAACAGCTTTTAGGAAAGAATATTTGGATGTTTATCCCCCGTGAGTGGGAAGAACCAGATGACGTGGTTAACAACTACGGGCGATCGTCAGATCACCTTGCGCCCACTGGCGGGTTACTTTGCAGTGTGTTATGTATGATAGACATGTTCCTTTAATTTGGTAGAACGGACATTATTGACGCTGCTCTTGCCCAAGGACACAAGCTGACTGAGCTAGCGACCAGTTTTAAACCTTTTATCAAGAAATTTTGATAATCATACATACAATACCAGCCTGGGTGGTTATGAGTGCGAAATTCGAAACAGCTAACCAAATTAAAAAAATCCTCATCAAATAATGCGACGGACATTGCCGCAGCTTTGCTTTGTTTAATTTAAAATTAAGGTAACACCTGCTAAGTGTCTAGCTATGAGAACGGTCGCAACAGCCTACCAAGCTTACCTCCTGTAGCACCGGGGACTTTAGCCACCACCAGATCAGATTCGATGCCTCCTTTATCATTGAGCATCAGGGTATAAGTGCATGGGCGGGGTTTTCCCGGGGCTGAGACATCACGGGTGAACAAATATCGAGCCGCAACCCCCGCATCTTCCCCGGTGAGGAAGAGCTTCCCCATGTAACTCGTGTTGAACATGGCGCCCGATGTCCTGCACGTCAACGACTCCTTCGCAATCTACATGTTGGACCGGTTAGTCTGGCGGTTTAGTGCGATGCCTTTCAACCGAAAGGTTGCAGGTGCGAAACTGGTCGCTAGCTAGTCGGTTGTGTCCTTGGGCAAGGTATTTAACGGACATTGCCTGAACCCAACGGATTAATGGGTTCTACTAAATTGAAGATACGTGTCTATCATACGCAACACACTGCAATAGCTCTGGTAACCCGACGGTGGGCGCGAGGTGATCTGATGATTGCCTGTGTGTTAACCCCCTTGGTTTTCCCATTCACGGAGAGTAAACCATCAATATAGCCCCTATCCTATCCTACATGGAATTATAAATATGTTATGAAAAGCAGGGCAGAAATACCAAATTAAAAGTAGTAGGGAAACTAAAAGGAATAAGACAGGTGTTTAGGGTCTAATTTTGATAATTAAAAGTGTTTGCTGATGATTTACCTGTTGATGTACGCTTCCTGGGAAGTCGAATGTATAATCCTGCTGCAATAGTTCATTGTAGGTGTAGTCCTCGTGCTTTTCATTGTTGTAGCTGCCGTAGTAATCATATGGAAGCAGAGGGGATATGATGGGACGGTTGTGCTCGTCAAACATGAAGTATCCGGGTCGTTCCCACCCATGTTTTTCCTCGTAGTAGCAACCACGATTTGCGAGCGTCTGGTATAAATCATACAAATTATGAGATAAACTCATCTACACTGTCTAACCCACGATTTGCGAGTGTCTGAAATTATTCTGTTTAGATGAGTGGTTCTCAATCTTTTTGACCTCTTGGCGTACACAAGACCAATTACGAACACAAACGGGCGCACCTTCCTTGGGAAGTCAATACAATATGCTAAATACTTAAAACGTAACAATGGAAAAGAACGAACTAGACACTAACCATTTAGTAGGTCGTATATTTACGAAATGCAAGTGTGGCGCCCCTAGCTAACCCCTGCGGCACCCCATTTGAGAAACACTGGTTTAGATTGCTCAACTTTCGTTGCTAACTAACTAGCTCCTTACATAACTGTGTTTCAGCTAAGATCCACATTTTAGCACAATCTGATGTGTTTTTATTACTGGACTGAGTTTCGAACCCTTGGATATTGAGCTTTTTAAAAGCATTAAGCTAATTGTAATGACTATGTATATTATAACTTGGTCGATAAATGTGCCACACCGCAAGGGTCAGTGGTATAAATCATTGCTTTAGAAATCAAGAGAAAATTGGATCATCAATCACCTCATGAAGCGTATCTTTCCTCGCGTTCCGTCCAGCGAGTGGCTGGTCATGGTGGAAAGCAATGCTGTAATGCTTCGCGTACATTTCATGCGTTTTCTCGTGAAGCCACGTCTTGTTGTTGACAAGTAGGGAGGGGAAACGCCTGAGGGGGAAACATGATGCTCACAAGATGTCTTACTGTTCCATGCATGTATAACTAATGTTTTTATTCAATGGGTACCGGTGTATATATAAAAATCTCACAGAAAACGGCTTCATATACATAGTCAAATAACAGTATATATATTATATATAAAAAAATCTTACAGATGACAAACAGGCTTATAAAGCTTGTCAGCTGGCTCATCCATTAATATTAGCAAGTTCATAGCATGATCGTACATGAAAAATGGTGCTGTGAGTGGTATTCGACCCGATAACTTGGACTATACTACCACTGTGTACTGTATACTTTTGGATTGGCTTCTAAAAGAATCACTTGGTTCGATGCTACTATATGGTCGTTTTTTGGATTTTGCTTGGCAAGGCACGTAACTAATATTGATACTTAAATACAATGGTTTAATAAAAAATAAAAAAATCCATCCTACCCAACAACCTATTAAACCAATGAATTTAAGTTTTATTTTAAACTTAACAAACTCTATTGCAGCCAACAATACCCTCACTACCTTATATCCCAGGAGAACATGTCAATGGACGGGCGTCCGTGAATGATCCAGTTTGCGATCTCCCTCCCAGCCCCCCCACCGTACATCATGCCAGCGCTGTTGAACCCACTCCCGTAGAAGAACCCACGGACATCGGGGGATTCCCCAACAAGAGGTTTTTGGTCTGATGTGAAGGATTCTGTAAAAGCGAAAACCATTGGAAAATCATTAATTGATTCGGACTTTTACGTTCTATGGATCGATATCTACTTTACATAGGATTAACCCTTTAACTGCTGCTGTTGGCTTGTTTTTTGTATAGAAGCTTCTAACCTAAGGGGACTTAGCCGAAAAATTACCCGAAAAACAGCCGGCAGTTAAAGGGTTAATTATTGGAATTATAAAATGATTTGATAAAAACGTGTAGAATAAAGATATATAGAGTTTTTTTAGATATTCCAAGCAAAAAAAAACAAATAATATTTTATTCTTAATAAGAAGTGATTTCCAAAAGGTGTAATTAAGATAAATTATAAATATAGCCTTTTCATATTAAGATGGAGGTAGTGATCAGACCATGTAGGTTGTTGGTTCAATTCCCCATCATGACTACTATTCTATGTTGTATATCCATGTAATTACAGAACTAGGAGCAAACAAGGCCAACTGTGTTATACAAAATGCAATTGCACATCAATTAGCTCCAGCAACCCGACTGCATACGAATGCTTAAACAGGGCTGTTCTACACTCTTTCATCTGCGGTATATAACTGGCTACGGAGCTTAATAACTTGTTACCTGGTCCACAAACGGTTGACCGAATGCCGGTCTGTTCCACTTGTGGGACCGACATACAAGCGTGTTCTATATGTCGGCTGAATACATCCCAGTCCAAATCATACAATCCGAAAGCAAAGTCCTTGTCCACCTACAAATGAAAAATATAAATTTGAAATTCATGTTGATTGTGGTGTGTGAAATACTGGACTGAACCCAGTGAGTTAATGTGTGGAATAAAATGTTTTAAGGGCACATATGACTCGAGAAATTTTTAAAAGCCTTAACCTGGTTGTAAAGGTCCCATTTAACCGGCTGTTCTACTTGAGTTTTTGCATTGGCAATGCGGGAAATTTCCCTAAATAAGTTTTATGCACATCCTTGTAATGTTAGCTAACATTCCTAAAAGGTACAAGCCGAACACATACGGAAGACTTGCACTAAATTAGCAGTGTATAGAGTTATTTTGGGTGTTTTGTTGCCATTGCGTGCGAGCACTGCTTTCTGATGCACCAGACCGATCAGTGGTTTAACGGTGTTGGCTTTTGTTGAAAACCACAGCCGACTTACATGTTCACAGTGTATTGGGTTTGACTCGTATCCACCAATTTGCAGCGTATCGCCTTGCCGCTTCAGGTAGATTGAACTGTCGTGATCCCTGCAGTTTGGAACCTTGCTTACCCCAGGTATAGGCTCTGTGACCACGTATGCGTGTTTGTATGTGAGCTGCGGGACGGGAACGCCAACCATCTGAAATACAAAGGATTCAGTGTTGTGCACGGAATTTATATTTATAGTAGTATTTGAAGGTTGGTTGTTGGATATTGGACAAGATATTCAGAGGTTCATTCCATTAATTGGAAATGAGAAGCATTCTTGCATTGATAATTGTCAGATTACTTCATTTTCAGTCACAGTGGGTTACCGGATCCATTCCAGTGTGTTGAATGTATATGACTTAAGACTTTTTTTTAGTTTTTGCACAACTTTTTTTGCACAAAAGTCAGTGTCTCATCCAAGTGCACAACCCAGCAGATGTGTTCGATCCAACAAAAATACTTGCTTACCTTCCCAATATACGGAGCCCACACGCCAGTGCAGTTCACTATGTTCCTCGTCTTAATGACCCCATGGTTGGTGGAGACGGAGACAATACGTTTGATCCCGTAGTCGTCAACTTTTGTCTCTATGCCAGTCACATCACAGTTTTCAAGAATCTGCATAGTTTTTATATTTTTGTAAGTGAAAACTAGGGTGGCGGCTAGCGACATGTTATATCTAAATACCAACCAGTTTTAAATATGTAAAAAATGTACAGAATTAACAACTTTTCTAAAATGAGCTATGGTTTTTATACTACAGATGTATCCTCCTAAATGACCATTTAAACCACTTTGAAAAAACCCCTATTGATAAGTATAGTTTATTTAATATGATACCATCTGACATTTTTTACAGGGGTGACATTATGCCTTTGCCAACCAGTAACAGAGGTTATTTTCTCACCTTAGCACCATATTTAGCAGCTGCTCGGGTATAAGTGAGGCAAGTGCCAGCTGGGTCCATGGTACCATCCATCGGACTGTACACCGCGCCGATTAAGTTCGATACATCAACAAGTGGGTGGATGTCGTTTATCTCGTACGGTGATAGCATCTGTGCATCCATGCCATATACCTTCGCAAGCTGCAACGGACAAAGTTAATATTGCAATGAGGAAATGTGTACCGTACTTATCAGAACCAGTCGAAGCATTGACAATTCAAACAAAAACATTTGGTGATGCAACAGTTGACAATAAAAACAAACCAAAAAGATATGGTAGGACAAGACAACCAAAATTAAAGGAACGTGTGTTAACCCCCTTGGTTTTCCCATTTACGGGGATAAACATGACATGAATCCTACACCATTCATGGGGGTAGAACTATCTTATCCAACATCCACCAAACACTCACTGTTGCCATTTCTTTGTATGCATCAAGTCTTTCTTTCCTGTATGCTGTGAATAATCCTCCAGTGTCAATCCAACCTGTTTCAAGACCGGTTTCTTTGGGAAGCACGTCAGTCATTAGTTCTCTTGTGTGTTTTATTAGCTCCATTTCCAAATCATGGCTCGTAAGATGCCATAGCAAACCTAAAAACATTTATTTTGAATGCCGTTAACAAATAAATAATGAATGCCAAGCCAATGTAAATTAAACTCTACCGATAGATAGATCATGGACATTGTGTCTTGATTTAGGATTAGACATTCATGTTTATCGCCAAAGATGGGAAAACACAAAGAGACGATATCACATTACACAGGCAATCGTTACATTACCCCACACTCACTGTCAGTTAACTAGAGTTATTGTGTTGTGTATAATTAAAACCTTAAAGTGGTTAGTAATTATAGGTACCGTCCCTCAAGTGGTGGCACCACATCTCACTAGCCAGTGGCTGGTTACGAACTCACCACCTTTCGGTTCACGCTATAAGTGGACAATATGTTAAAAATAAATGGAAGTGTTTCCTCACCTGCAGTATGCCAAGTAGTGCCAGCTGTTAGCTTATGCTGCTCCAACAAAACCACATTTTTCACGCCCATTTTGGCGAGGTGGTAGGCTGTGCTACAACCAACGCTACCTCCCCCTATAACCACTACGTCGGCTTCACTGGGCGAGCCATTTGAGTGCTTGGAATTTGATTCCTCAGTTTTATTCAGTGAGGAATCGTACGGAACCTCTTTCAGTGATGTTATCTTGCTGTCGGTGGTACTGTACAAGCGCAAGGTTCTTCCAAGCCATTGCGACCTCCTGCAAAGAAGATATATGGGATGTCTTTATTTATCATAGTAATGGAAAAACGCCGAAAAGTAATTACGCAAGCGATCGTCATATAACCCTGTGGCCACCGTTAGGTAACCGGAGATATTACAATTTGCAGTTTGTTAAATAGAATTGAGACGTTTTTAATATTTCAGTTCATTGTTCACCTAGTAGGTTCATACAATGTCTGCTAAATGCCTTGTTTAAGGACACATCGTGTAGCCAAAGGCTGGTTACTGGTTAGTAGTATCGAACCGGTGACCTTCGGGGCTTGTCCGACGCTCTTACCTTTTGATCTATCCGACAGAACATCGTTTTGTACGGTCAACCACACAAAGAAAACAACACATATGATATTAACTAGAATTATTTTTTATCGTTCGTAGTAGTCGCTATTATGTAAGAGTGCATTTAAATGAAACTTTATGACCAATCAGCTAGAGTCGAACATTAAATGAGTTGCGACATTTAAGTTTTCCGCTAAACCCGCACGGGAGTCAAAATGTGTCCAAATTCGTTTACAACCCCACTGAGTCGAACCGAAATTAAACCCGAAATAAATTGAGCAGTTTATTACTCTAAAGGGAAACTAAATCCAAATCACTTAATGTATATCGCAATGAACTGGAACCAAAGGTAAAGTTTAAGGCCTAAATGGATATTGGGGTGAACCAGACCTGAACCTATTTTACTGTTACAGTAACAAAATTGGAATTGAATAGTATAATTATTTTTTATTTAGCCAGAAATTTTTACTGAATGTCTGTAAGTCCAATCAGTTTATTCGTAAAAAAACGAACCGACCCATATTAAGCATCAGGTTATCCCGAGCCGGAACGGAATTCGTATACTCAACTGAAATCCTTATACCGAAACTAAGTTCATATACTGGACGTATAATTTGGACATAAAGAAAGTTAAATATTGCTTCTTTACTCATGGCTTAAACCCTGGCTTGCCCGACTTGGTAAAATAAGGCTAACCCGCGTTATTTGACCCTAAACTTACGATTCCTTATCATATTTACATATAGAGATGCGCGCTAATTCATTTACCCCATAAACAAAGAGGCCCTATTTTCTCATTAGGAAGGGAATATTATCGGCAAAAGCGTTTATAGACTAATATTATGAACAGTTGTAATGTTATACCATCTTTTAATGGAATCTATTTTGTATTAGAAGGGAAATAACTTTAATCCCAACCCCAGCGTTTAGTTCTGTACCTAATTTTGCTATGTGTTTCTTGGTAACAGCAGGCGTTCAAGACTGCAAAAATTCATTGGAATTGGGGCATGTTTAATTACGGCAAATTAGTTTATTAGAGCAAATTAATTAATCGGTTTTCGGGCATGTCAAGTTCGGTCAAATTATTGTTGGGTCATGCACGTTTTGGGTAATTCAATAGACTGTATAATGTAATACCAGCTATTAATAAAGTCTGGGGCATAATTCGGATGTCTGTGTAGGCCGTTTTAGAAAATTTCCGCGTATTGACTGGACCAGGTGATCGAAATATTTTAAAATTGCCTACTAATTAAATTTTGGTGGAATTCGCGTCAACCCAAGACCGACTGCATTGGTGTGATCTTTGATAGTCGGACGCTACTGATATATACGCGTCCATAGATGGAGTACACGAGCTAATATTTAGGATAAGAACCGTAATAGTTGAGTATAATGTAAATAATTAAGAGTTTATTTAGACACAAAGCGTAAAACTACAAACGGTTGTATCTACCGACTTGTTTTGGCATTTGATTTTTACCAACCCGTAATTACAAATTAATGTTCCAAAAATCTCTATTCATTTAAATAATAATTTAATCCGTCATATTTTACAGTCACCTAGATTACAGATTAACACCAAGAATATCATTAAGATTTTATTTAAGGTCAAGTTTCGTACCCGTCATGGTATCTTTTCTTAATGTTTTTTAATGCTATGCTGTATATGAATCGATCGCGTTAAACATAAACCAGCAGAAAAGGCAGTTTGTCATTTGCAACCAGGTCTTTGGGAATAAAACAATATAAAAATTACGCCCAAAAACATTTGTTGCAATTAAAACGTTAGCGCTCTTTGCTGGTTTATTCGGCAGCATAAGTGTTATCGTTTAACCCCGTTTGAAGGTCAGGGTGAAATGATGTACTCCAGCCTAAGATATTGTTTTCAGGGCTGTTTAATCATTGACAAAGTCTATATTTAGACGCCGTTGCTAAATTTGCAACATAGCAAAAGATCAACGAACCCCTTGTTCGTATAGGGACTTGTATTTGCATAATATTGCTGCTAAAAGCTGACTGGCCTAGATGTGTAACAACAGACTGGGGGTGCCTGTGTGATGTCCCTAGTGATGTGCTGCAAGCAACCGGCATTCTGCCAGTCCTTTAAATAACTTATCCGGATTCTAGTTACGTAAAGCACATTGGTTGAGATGGTTGATTAGAGCAAAACGTTCCTAACCGTGGTTGCGCGCTGTGGCAACTCTGAAGAGCTTCCTTTTAAAAACACGTAGTAATGACGCAAGCCGAACGAGGGCGTTGGTCGTGTTCAGACCAGATCACGACTAAGTTGGTTATAGCTCTGAGGGCCTTAATCCAAAAATGCCTGTTGTAATACATGCAGTGCCTTTTAAAGTTTACAAACTTTTATCCTTACTATTCTGCTGGGTTAGAAAATCTTTATACGCGGTTATCGTCGGATAACTCGTAGGGGTTGTTTTACGATGTACATCAGCATAAAAATTCGGTGAAAGTTTTGTTTTTTTGCAACTTTTCGGATCTGTCTAGATCAGCACAACACCATTTGTTTGCTGAATGTGATATTTATTAACACATCAATATAATATACATCAAGCAAAACAATTCAAAATAACAAAGAAAAAAACAACTTAAAACATGAAATGCATTCACATAGAAATTTGTTCAACAAAGAGAAAACAAGAATATGTATAACATGTTTCTAACTTACCTTCTTAACGCGAGGCTGACTTGTTGTCCTTTGGTTAGTAATGCCATACTTTGTTATTTACGTTCAAATGATTAACGTACATTCTAACTAAACTCCATTCTGCTGGGTTACGATGTCTAGGAAATAAAGCAATAAACCAGCATATGGCCGATTGGGCCAGTTTGCGTTCCAGTTAAACGTTTAATTAATTAATTAATTTAAACCGGGCCGCCGGAGAATTAGGCCGTAAAAGAAAAAAACACTGACAATAGTAGCAGCATCCTTGAACAAAGAGCTCGTCTAACGAGTGCGTCGGTGGCGTTATCATCATTTCCTTTTTCTCTTTTACGTGAAAGGGTCGAACATACATTTTAATACAATACACTTCCAAAGAATGGTCTGACGTTGCTTTGTAGCAAACCGAATAAGACCCTAAGCAACCTGTATTCGTATGTTTGCATACGGATCGCGCGCCAGGGCGATACGAGTTCGCTTTTCTCTTACGATTCGAGAGCTTTTTGTTATGACCAATTTGTTAGGACGACGCCTACAAGATACGTGCCCTGATTGGACGTAAGTTTGGAGTGACGCAACGGATCTTGGCAGAACCGCTTCAAACGGGTTTAGACTGACAATAATAGCCACGCCACACTATCTAACATAGTTGTTTGCCATATTAAAAGTTCCTACAAAATGTAATGACGCAGCGAAAGAAATTTCCGCCCACAAATCGCCTACTGGTAGCCAGACGAAGCTCTCCGATTGGTTCGTCAGTTTGTTTGTCTGATTGTCGTCGAATAATGCTCAGTTACTACCACTCACGAGTTCCAGACAAACAAGTTTCCTAACCTGTCGCTACGGCTTTCTGATTCTATAAAAAGCCTTCTATGTATGCGAAGTGGGGTTAGCAAAGCTGATGACGTAGATTCGAGTTATATAACCGTTCAACATTTCCTACAAGCTGCAAAATGGATTACCACTGAACTAAATACCAAAGACAAGCAGAAAGAATAACTAAACGCCTTTTAAATTTCTTTTGTTTGCTTCACTTTTAAATATAATTTTGCTGCCTCGTCTAGCCTTATACCGTTCTTTAATTATTTTATTGACTTGTTTTAACGGCTGTTGTTATGCTGTTTTTTTTCTGTTTATTCTGTGACAATATTAATTATTATCTTATATGCAGAGACAAAACAATAAACCTAACTAAGCGTTAATACAGATGCTAAGGATGTATGTTTACAGGTTGATTCATTTTAGCGTAACAAACAACATAATGCATTGAGCAAAGACTGTGGTACATACGTAACAACATCTTATTGACTTCATACGTTTCTGTACTGCTATTGTAAACGTTTCTTCACTGCCCAACCTATTAGCCTCTACCGGATATGCCCTGTTGTCAACATGCAGTATAGTACCGGGAACATAGTGAAACCGCACTAACTGGTGTTATTGCATTGTAGAAAATAAGTGTCCAGGCTGACTGACCCAATAAAACGATTTATTTGTCATCAATTCTAGGCCACAAAACGTAGCAGCATTTAGTGTATTGCCACCGTATAGCCGAGCGAAGAAAACGACTGGCCCGGTAGCGACTACCACTAAGTTTGTTTACAAACAAAAGAAACGTAGTAAACAGTCTGCGGCGGCCTGCTTCAAATTGTTTTCGTGACCACAATTATCTTTTGCTGCCGTCCGAAGGTTAATATCATTATGGATTTGCGGTTTACACATGCATAATGAGAAATTAATGTTTTCTTTTAGTGTATTTAATATATCCGAAATGCCAATGCGGTAATGTACAACAGTATGGCCATGCAAGCGAAAAAGGTAACCAATAAACCAACGCGCATAATAGCTCTTAGCAGATCAGGCTAAAACTGGCTTAGACCGGTTTACACCAGTCGGACCAGGCAAGTCGACTGACACCGCTTGGGCAAATGCGCAAAATACAGAATGTCATTAGGCGTCGCTGTTAAGCAGCGTGATAAATATAGGCGGAGAATTATTGTCTTTTACCACAAAACGAGCGAAAAACAACTTGGTAACGGTTGGTAGATGTTGCAGGGTTCACACACCGCAACCATAGGTCGCAGAATAAACGCATCACAAATTTTAGGAGGAAAATGCACAATTCGCTGCAAAAAATGCACACGGGTTACGTCATAGAGGGCCTTTATGTACAGCGGGCGACGGCTCGACTGTACAACGGCGATAGTAGTGGAGATATATATACAGCACGGGTTTGGTGAAGGAAATAAAATAATTTAAAACGCTTTTAGCGCTGATTTTGTCAGTTCAGTTTCGATGATTCGCAAAAGAAAAGAGATGCTGAAGGCAATAGTGCAAGGGCCATGATCACTACGCGTGAAAAGAAGGAATTTGCGAGAGAACAGCGGGGCATCTAGGGCGGTTGGGTATTCACGCGGTGAACATATGCAGGGTGCTCCACAAAACAATGGACCACTGCATTAAACGAGTTCAAGAGATACACCTTCTGGTACGATTTACGTCGGGGCCGAGTGTCGATGATTTCCTTTCAGAGGGCGCCTTTAAAAGGCTAGAACGAACAGCGATGCTTCAGATGGGGTTGTTACTATAATCCTGGGAGTGCAATAAGATGTCAAAAGACTTCATCCAATGCATGGACGCACTCCACGCCTTTAGGGAAGAACCGAGGTCCTGTTGGAAGCGGGGCGTTAACCTCGCAGTCGTGCAGTGAGAGTTCTGGCAATATTCCACTCGAATTTCTCGGCAGACCTTCTCGCCCCCCTGTGGAATCGGTGGTTAGAAGTTATAACTAAAACGTGGCAATGCGAACGTGACAATATTGTGCGGCATTCGGGAAATTTCTAGTTCAGATTCGAGTCTATATTTGGATGTTTTTTCTACGAACAGCGCAAGCAAACAAGCCGCTGGGTGTATGACAGTGTCTGGATGTATATTTCGGTATCAACTCCGGTGGTATCGCTCCTAAACCGTAAAAGTGTAAAAAGTGACGTTTTCCCAGCTAATACGTCGGGTACCGGAGTTATGCAGTAAGTTTAGTACGATGGAGATATAGCGTCCGCTAAGTACCTTGCCCATGGAGGCAAAAAACTAGCAATCTAAGGGTTTTGATCCCATCACCTTTTGGCGTTCGAAAATGTAAAGAATGAGCTAATCGGTCTAGCGTATCGTAACTTAGTAGGGATATAAGACTACAATATCAAATTTATATACAGACCACAATCGGATTAAACACTAAACTTAAATGGGATTTCTATAGAATTGGCCATAAGCCATAAATGTCAATAGCCGATTAAAATTAGAAACCACCAAATTTTTCGTTCTATTTTTAGCGAAAAAACTTTCTATTACCTTATTGTTTCAACTATTAATACACTAGTTTCTGAAAAATCCAATTCAAAAGTAACAAAAAACTGGTATTTTTAACAATCAACATTTGTGTTTTGGTTGATATAAAACGTCGCCTCTTGTCACCGTATCAGGCGTAACTAAGGTCAAGGGCACAACAAAATCAACACACATTTCGTATGAACTGGTGACGTAATCTGATGACGTAACAAAAACGACTTACCGATACTGTTTGTCTGTTCAAAGTCCGCAGACGGTTGGAGTAGGAAATTGGGTGAAAACGTGACGCAACCTTGTTGGGTTGGTGCTGGGATAACGACAAATGTATAAGAAAGAAAGTCGTATATTACAAACATTTTTTTTTACAAAAATTCACTAACAATTAATCTAATCATAAAACTATATTAATCGTGAATTTGAATATAAATATTACAAGGCTGCTAAACAAAAGCAATATTCAAAAATCAAATATCCCCTTGTTGGCGTTAT
>CH002905.1:875634-890529 GCA_000149265.1 Ciona savignyi | reverse complement strand
ATCCGCGACCAAACGTGGTATAAATGACTACAGGTGATTGTAGAATCGCGTGTGATATTTGGGGCAACACTAAAAGAAGGGAAAAGGAAGACGAAAGCTGCACACTTAAAGCATAAAACTTGATTGTCACCCTTTTCCAAAAACCTCAACCCCCCCCCCCCCGCCTAAAACTATTCAGAATTTAATTTTAACCCTTTCCCAAACACTTTTATTAAACCCAGAACTAACCCCAAGCCACTAGCCTAAAACTATTGATACATAATTTTAACCCTTTCCAAAACGTTTATTAACCCGAGAACTAACCCCAACCCCTCAGCCATAACAATAACCCTAAGGCCCTAATTTACATTTTGGCACCCAGTTTTCCCCTTCCCTACTTCCCTCTTTCCCGCCTTTCTCCCTTTAGTTTTCCCCTAATATCTGTGAGACGCGGTGGATTTTCTCCCAACCTTTCATCCAATAAAAAAACTCATGTGATCGTATCAATGTCACATGGTGGTACAGGCAGAATAGCTTACCGTTGTCCAACACGCCGTAGCCGGAACCAGGCTGCAGAAGAACGTTGACGCATTGCTGAAGATCAAACTGGATACCATTGTCACCTGGGAGACACGGGTAATGTTTAATTCCACCATGGTTATTGTGGCTACTTCACTTCTTCACGTGATTACGTGGGGTAGATGGATTTGTATCCGGGTGGTTAGTCCAACCGGTAAGAGCATTGGCGGTCTGCAGTTAGCCGAAAGGTTGTGGAAATAAAAACCAGAGCCTGGCAAAACGGTTGTGTCCTTGGATAAGGCACTCACCGAACGTCGCCTTAGCACAGTGGATTAAGGTTGTACGACATTAAAAGAACGTATGAATCATATACAACACACTGTAATAGCTTCGGTAACTCGACGGTGGGAGCAAGTTAATCTGACGATTGCCCGTGTAATAACGCCCATTACGTTTTACTATCAGAGGAATAAAACATGATTATCTGCGGCGTGCTGGGATGGGCTATGCTATGACGTAACAATGATAACTCTTCAGGGCTCATTCCAATAATGCCCTTAACTTGATGTAATTAGAATAAAATATTGGACCAGATAATTGTTTCTTGACGTTAATAAACGACGCTAAGGAGAATTCTGGTAGTTAGAGCCGCAAGATTTGGGAAAATGAATGGGAGGCAGACCACCCATGCACTTTTGTCGTGGGTGGGCAAGAACCTAAATATATATGCTAATACATTTCCCAGAACAGCGAATGTGTACAGATGTGTGGTTTTGATATTTACCTTGGTTTGGTTGTGATGCGTTTGGTAAGCGAACTTGCGACGGGTCATAACATCGACGTTTTGAATCCGCAGCCGCCGGCATTTCGGCGAGTTTCCTGCAGTCAGGCGCTTGTAAGTACCGTTTCCGTGGTTTCGCTGCGAACTGGTGGTCGTTGGACGGTATGAAGCCTCGGCGCATGTTCTCCTGCTGTTCTCTGTACTGGTCGGTCGGCACTGGAATGACTTGGAACGGTCTCTTTGTCGGTGAGAATCCGCTTCGGTCGTCGGGCGGTTCCAGCTCGGGGAAGGGAAGTCCAGCTTGGGAGGAAGGGCTGCCGCAGTAGGCGCTGTCGCACGGGCTCAAAGGTGCGCTGGGTGGGGGTTGCCGATTCCATGACTTGCTAGTGCTCGGTTGGCTGTTTGGAGCCGTCCACTTTGGTTGCTGCTGCTGGTGCTGGAAAGCGATGTTTTTTTAAGCTAACGATATAATTGAATGGTTGAATTCTATTAAAATTATCGATTTCAAACAAACTATAAACTTAACGAGTGGCAATGGGCGATAAATGTCTCATTATACACAAGTTCAACCAAACGTATTTGTTTTAAAATCAAGAATCAGTTGATTAGATGGAAATAATTAAAAGTGAAGAATAGGGGCTGAACGTTAAAAGAATGAAGTCTGGGTTAAGGTTACTATCAATTTTACCATTAAAGCTTTAATACTTTAATGGATTAATTTAAGTTTGAGGTATATTTAAGATTGGGGTTTATTTAATAGCTGGGGTTAATTTAAGTTTGGGGTTGATTTAGGTTTGGTGTTCATTTAAGGTTGAGTTAATTTAAGTTTGGGTTGATTTGGGTTTGGGGTTGATTTAAGGTTGGGTTAATTTAAGTTTGGGTTGATTTAAGGCTGGGGTTAAGGTAAATGTAGATCATAACAATGCATAGAAGATCTACTTTTATACATTCACTGTTTCCAATCATATCAAGCACAAGGTCAGAGACAGAGGGTAACTAGCGCTCACCGGTAGTTCACAGAAATCCTGTGGTCCTTGTGGAGCCTCGAGATTATCCACTGCAACATAACTGAACAGATCCTCCAACTTTTCTACAAGGAAACAACGAATCAAGTCAAACGAACTGCACAATGCAAAAGTACCGATAACGTTTACGTTAATAGGATATGATAGGATATTTATGTTTAGCCCCGTAAACACACTTAACCGCAAGACTAACCGGCCGGACATAAGCGCTAATAAGTTATAAAGCGCACAAAAAGTACTTATTGGCCGCTAATAATTTGCTACTTACCCTGGCCGTTTCCTGCATTCAACGTATAAGGCCACGGGTCTCCAATAGACGGCGCGTTGAAAAAAACATCATCTCCGCATAGTCGTTCTGCCGGGGGGAAAATAAACACGTTAATCGTGGAGAACAAGGCGGGGGTTTTGAGAGTTTTAGGTTCAAGAGTTTAAAATGATTCGACTGATTTTAATTAGCGTTACAAATTCACGATGCGAAAATAGCGGAATTTTATCATTACAGAGTATTTTTAAAATATTCCGCTATTTTCGCATCGTGAATTTGTTGTACATTACAGAGTAGTTAAATTATCACTACAGAGTAGTTTAAAAAACACGGCCTCCTGCTGCACAGGGTGATAAATGATATGAAATGGTGCTGGGTGGTACGTACCGTCGTTCTCATCAAGTGCTTCGAAGGTAAGCGTCACAATGCTACAATCGTCTTCCGGCGTTTGTTCTACCTCTGTGACGAAATTAACATGTTAAAGGGGATTGTGCGGCGGATCAAACAAGATTCGCGACATTTTTGCCTTTAATAAAAAAAACGGAATAAAAAGCTGACGTCACACGATGAAAGCAGAAATGTGGTAATAACAAAGATGTGAAATCGATATCAAAGTATGGTGGCGAAAAATATTAAATTTTTATGCGGGAAACACTGGGATCAGGAAACACTGCGATTTCTGAACATGATTTTTCGTTTTGCGTCGATATTTTTGTATTTCGAGACGAATCTTTTCTCGGTTACATCAGCAAACAAATTAGCACGAAGTGCCCAGGGCGTTAAGGAGTTCACTACCAATGTTTGTGTGTTTAACAGGGGGGACATGAACTAGGTTCTTTGAATGGATGGGGGTCGGGTTTTTAAGCAGCCAATCGGGAACCTCACCTGGAACAGTAGAATGCACCGGATATACGTCACAGGTAGTAAGTCCCTCGTCGTATACAGTTGGTGGCAGTGAAAGTGTCATCGCCTGTAAACAGGAAGACGTGCTGTTATATAGTGGGACACGTAATACACGTTGGCTAACGGTAATGAAAACGAAAGTGGAATTTCCGAAAAAAATACGGAAGTTTTAGATAAATGCCGTTCGGTGACGCGTTATGGTGTGTTTTCTACCATTTTGGTAAGGTTAGCATATTACGACTCATGAGTATTACTAATTCGAATGTGTTTTCGTACCTGGTTGGCAGCCGACGCTTGCTCGGTTATTTGAAGTTGTCTGACGCTCTCTAGTTGCTGTGAGGAGAAAATCACTTTCTCGTCCGTTGAACCGCTTCTAGGATAAATAGTTGGCTCAAAATGCGCAGTGTAACGAGTCGAATCAACTGTGGTCGGGACTCAGGGAGAATGCGCGTCAGCCCGAAGGCGATTATCGTTTTGGCTGACGTTGGTTCCGGCAAAACAAGGGCATTGCCGGGACAATTTTTTATTTAACGTTCAAAGCGACAGTTTATTCACTGGGCATTTATAGAATAAAAAATAACAAGTTTTTTCGTCATCACACTGAGGCAATTTGGTATACCTTTGCGAGATCTGTTAGTTTATATATAACCGTAATTCCAAAGATAATTCTTAATTTTCTTTGACAAAAATTAAAAAAAAAATAAAACGGGAATTTTCTTTACATTGATATTTTAGTATGTGTTACCATAGGATATTAGGATAATCCGTTTAATAATCTTTAAAAAATAAAATGTGATAAAAATTTATACTTTTTCAAGACAAAGATAAATAATGTGCTTCACATATTAATAAAGATGCAGTTAGTTTATATATCGACTAAACAAGAAAGTTAGAATTTGTCGAAATTTTAATTATCTTATTTTTTGGGACAAAACAAAATCTCACTCACCCAATGACATAGTGAACGCAGACCACGCATTGCGCCTTCTTGTTCTTATTTCCCATGATAACAGTAGCCTGTGTGATGAGCCAGTGGTAGCCGCCGTATTTATCCAGGAATCTGTATCGGGTCGTCTCAATTTGGCTCAGTCGATACACTGTAAAATATGAAGTAATCAATTGTTAAGTGAAATGCGATTTTTTAGCTTTAGTGCAAATAAGGAAAAAAATGTACATTTGAGTGTAAGTATAGGAAGGAACACCATAAAATTGTCAAAATTTAAAGTTGGGTAACTGTGTGGGGGATTTAATGGCTGGGATAGCTGAGGGAGTATACTTCAGGAGACACAGATATTTATGTTTAAATTTCACACAAAATATGATAAATTTGTTTTAAGTCTTTCAATGGATCTCGAAACGGGGCACAAAGAGCAATACAAACCTAGCACTCCTTACTACCGATCATTGTCAATAAATCAAAGCTAAAACTCAACACAAAAGTACTACTGTAATGAACTAAGTTCAAGTATAGGTGAGGTAAGCATCAAACGGGCCAGGTAACCAGGAAAAACCCACAGAACCCACAAGCAGTTAAACTTATTGATCACGGCTTGGGCTAAATAAGGTAGAATATGACTCACAGGGTTCAGGTGGGTATGTTAAAAAGACAGAATTAAGGATCAGATGGCTCAAATTAGCATTTATGGTAACTAACAACTACTTCAACAATGTCTGTGCAGTGTACACAGACTTATAATTTACACCCAATCCTTTCCCAAATTAAGTATTTTTTTCCTATTTTCGCCAATATAAGTTTAGCATTTATTGTAACTAACAACTACACGATAACTGTGCAGTGTACAAAGACTTATAATTTACACCTAATTATTTCTCAAAAAAAGTATTTTTCTTCTTTTCCACCACCCCCAATAACAGTTTCCCACATCCTGTATATGCTTCACCATTGCAATCTTATCTCTATCCAAATCCAAGGACAAATTGTTGGCGACATATATTTATAAAACTTACACTTTTGGAAGCTTTGTTCAATGGCTTTGACATCTAGCACATGCACGTAGTCATAGAAGGATTTCCCAACGAGTGCTTCCGGCTCATATGTAAATATTTCCGACATTCTATAAAACATATGATTGACGTTTCATATATAAAACATATGATTGACGTTTCTTGTACGGTAGCTGAAGTAACATCTCAAACAATCAATATAACCAATAAAATGCTTTTCATAATAAGACGTTTAGAACTTTCCATTTTGTTAGATTAAATATAATTTTATTTGAAAAGGTTGTTTTATACTGCTTTCCAAATAAAAGAATTGATCTTCTTGCAATAACTTTTTAAATAAAGACTTAATGAAAAGGGTGGGTTGTTTTATGTTAGTAAACCAGAAATTTAGTTTCAAAGTTGGGTGACTGCGGCGTTGGTAAATTCTATACTAAAGGATTTTATCACACAGTAATCATCAGATTACCTTGTCGGGTTACAGGAGCTATTGCAGTGTGTTGGTATATAATTAAGACATTTCATATTTGATGAAAATTATTAACCCACCGGGTCCAGACGATGTCCACTAAGTGCCTTTCAGACAAAAATACAACCGACTATTTAAAAACCAGTTTTAATCGTAAAACCTTTCGACTGTAAAGAGACGCACCACCAAGCTTTGCCGAAATAAAATATATATTTATAATTTTTTTTTAAATTTGCCTAATTTCTGTCTAACAGTTCCATGTACCTTTCATGGCAGTATGTGAACTTCATGTCTGGAGAATGCTGGCTCAGGAAGGTTTTACAGTCGATAATGTGTTGGATGTTTGATGGGTGGGGGATCGGCTGGACATGCGCGATAAACACAGAACTATCATTTTGCCCTGTGGAATAAATTTAGTGAATTGCATCTAGTGGTTCTCTGGTGGTAACTAAAAATTTTTGATGTAAATTTTTGTTTTATTTAACATTTTTGGGGGGAATTAAATTTTTTTTAAATTAGTGATTAGCAATTGGTGGTTTTCTGGGGGTAACTTGAAATATAAATTAAAATTTTTGTTTTATTTAATTTTTTGATCTTGGAATTAAAATAAAGTGTTAGTATTGTAGTGCAACAACTAAACAGTACACTGCATATTCAACTTCATAATTTGGACGAAAGGTTCAAGGTTAGTTTACTAAGATGACAAACAAAGGGTAAACATAATACAATACATTCATTATGTATAATGTAAGAACACTTTACACTTACAGAAAGTGCAAGCAGTATTTGCCAAGACCATTAAGTTTAATTAATAATTAGACACAAGTCTGATACATTTACCGGTTTACGATTGATCCACATTAATAATTAATGTGGATGGCTTTAATGTGAGCTAACAAGATAAAAAATGTGTCTAGTACCTCCACTAGATGTTATCATTCCACTGCATCGTAGGACCTGCAGAAAATAAAATATTTGAAAATGTGAAATAAGAATAATGGTCTGGGATTTTTTACTTCATAAATCTGATGAATGCAGAATCAATGCATATTCCTTAAAAAAACTAAGATTACAAAAACTAAGGTTATACTTGTTTTCTAAACTCAGCTTATTTTTTTCCACACCGATGATAATTGAAATTACAATCAAAACATGTGTGCAAAACATGCTATTTCCAGCATTATTTAGAATGTGGTGTTTTTGGTAATTTTAAAAATTTAAGGAATATCAATAAATATAAATAAAAATTTATAGGTGACATACACAGCTATGTTACTTGGATTTGTAAATTAAAATATGTAGCACTCAATCATGCACAGGAAATTGCAATAAGTCCAGTAATCCAACAGTGGGTGCAAGTTAATCAGACAATTGCCCATGTGATACCGACATACCGGCATTATCTCAATTGTGGGGAAAAATATAAATTTTAATTCATGTTGTTTCAAATAATAATATTAGAAAATGTGTTAAATAATGTATGATATCTTTAAACAAGGTTGCAAGATTTCTATACCTTGCACTGTACTAGTTCCAAATACACATTAAACAGGAAATTGCATATTAAGCTGTGTGGAAATGAGGGGAGATTGGTGATACTAAAATAGGATTTGGGAACAAAATATATTGTTTCAATATTTTCCATTGCAACTTTAGGATGTTTATTCCAGTGAATCATTCAAATTCTTATAATACGATCACTTGTTTTGCGTCAGTGTATTGAAACATGATCCTGGCCATATTGATTCAAAAGAGATAAAAGGACTGGGCAAACAATAAACTGAAATCTGGACACAGACAACAATGCAAAAAGGCGTGTGTGGACTTGAATAAACCTTGAATATCCATAGATATTAAAGGCTAGTTCTCGAACTAACAACCTGAATCGTTGTGGCTGTAAGGAAAGGAATTTTGTTGACAACCAATGAGCCCCAGACGAAAGGTTCAGACTGGTTCAGGTGGTATAAGGTTTCAATGTTGTCTACTAAGGTTGAACCAGTCTGTTTAGGCCTCAGCCTTGATTTTTTTGCTACATGCAATACACGAATGTTTGCTACATGCAATACACGAATGTTTGGTACATGCAATACACGAAACACTAATTAAGATAAAACTTTTTTTTAATTTCTTAACAAATTATTGTTTTGCAGTTAGTTTACAAATTGTATGCAATGTATGTATGTAGGAAACCATGCATAAATGCCATCTTTATGATACCTAAATCGAACCAAAGAAACAATGTATATATAGCATTTGATAACCACGTTGTTCGACCACAATTACGTAAAAGTCAGCCTGTCATTAAAAGTGGGTGCCAAGTACAGTGTATGGGGCTAACTGTTTACCGATAATGTATGTAATTGCTAAGATTTGTGTATTCCAAATAAAGGACTAAACTGCATTTAAAAGGCTTTCTGCAAAATGTGGGGATTTTATGCATGTCATGGCGAATGTTTTGACTGTTTGGACTAGGGCCACCTCTGGGCGATAGAATAACACAAGTGCCTCATAGAGAGAAGAGAAATAAAGTGAGAAGTGTGGGAGAGAGAAGAGAAGGAGGGGTGTCTACGTGATAGTCAGGCTCAGAGAAATGGTGGCTAGCAGATTACACAGTGTTGCTCAATAATATAGCGTTACAGTCATGCTTAACTTAATTATCCATAAAGATCAAAATCTCAACAGACAACACTGGTCTAAGATACCCCACGTGCTAACCTTGGTTAAAATTAAAATAATTTCAAAGAAATTTTAAAAGGCCAATAATATAGATCAATAATTTTTTGATATAAGTTTTATCGGTTTAAAAAAATGCACTTAAGTACGGTACTTAAACAAAAATAAAAATTTCATTGTTTTTTTTTTAACTTTAATTTTACGGTTATTTTACCTTGTAAGATGCGGATTTCAAGTTGGTAGTTTTGCCATTTGGTGTTAATGTGCTCTTCATGCGCAGAAAAAAGGATTTCCTTTGGGATTTTCCTGCATGATATTGACAGGAAGTTATGTTTTAGCACATGGCTATTTTAAACAATCCATATGGCTGTGAACCCAAGCTCTTTGATTCAAAAAGAAATTTAGATAAAATTTAATTTAGAATTTTAGCTGAATATTGTGGTTGATAATAATTCGGTTTTAAATAGACCCAAGTCAGTATGACTTGACTTATGAGGTAAATAAAATAAACCATTAAATTTACAAGCTTCTCCACTGTATGTCATCTACGTCAACCACATTTGCCTCATCAAAGTTGCGTAATACCACGTACCACTCACCTTCAGGTTCTCTGAAACAATTTCTTATTTCGTCGTGGTCACCCTCATGTGTATAGGAGAGCATATTTTGAACGATAAGGTCAAGCTGCAAAAGGTGCAGTTTAAAACAATGCTGCATACCTGCATGATTAAGCAGGACCAGTACAATGAAATCGAAAGGTGTGTATATCCTCATAGCAAGTTTTACTAATTAACAAATCAAAGCAGATTTTATTGAGAATTTTCATTTTAAGAGGTTTTAAGAACTAAACAACCATCACCATTATGTAACTTTGCATTCTTAACTTTAAAACATGTATCAATCAACTTTACAAACTCTACATTTACATTTTTTAAATGCCACTTTTCTTTAAAACTATGATAACAACAATTTCAAATGGTTGGTAATATAAACCAATCGTGACTTAATCTTTACATCACATTTACTCACATGAGAAAGTCCAAGATACTCTTTTACATTTTCTGAGGCATAAAGTATGTCGTAATCCGGTGAAATAATTAATAGAAATCCATTTAAAGCGTTTATATAATCCTCGTTGGTTACAAGAGGCAACGGGTTTTCTTGTTTGATGGATAAATCTGAAAAACAAGGCAGACAGAATTAGTCACACACTTTGTCATACTAAGACAAATTAAATGATATTGATTGATAATAGTGATTCAAATCTTTATGGAATAAAATGAAAATGTTATCTGCCAGTTATAATGAAACATTTCACTTGACATTCTGTTTGTTTGGACAGGTACCTTACAAATCAATGCACTATGAAATGAAAGTTTAATTTTTCAGATACCAAAATCAAACAAAACCAGATAAAGTTACAAAATGCATATTCAGTCTAATAATCTGGGTGTAAGTGTTACACCATTTGTGGTGGTAATTACAGCATTTGAGACAATGGTCCATGTGATCCGTTTTCATTCGGTATAAAAACTAATATTCCTGAGTCTTTATAAGTCACTCCAATAACAGACAGGCATATGATACTTTATATTATTGAACCTGAAATGACATCCGCAATTGAATTTGAGTGAGTGGATGTAGGTAGTGACTGTCGAAGCTTAATGTAGCTAATTACCATCCTCAGAACAGCAGATCTGTCCCAGAAAAAGATACAAAAGATGTCATAAAAATGCAAACATCATTGCTTTATAGACTTTAAATAATAGAATTTACCTGTCCAATTGCCCAATGACATCATGTACTATTGGAAGTGTGTCACAGATTTCTTGGAAAATATCGCATTCTTTATTTCTTCTGCTCCTTGCAGCATCTCTGCTTTTCTCCCGTCTTCTCTGTCTGTAGTGAGGAGTAAAATAATCATTGCTTCCATCCATAACATGTGTATATGATAAAACGTGATACTCTTATCTATCCAATTCAATGTATGACCAGGGCTTATAAACCTCTTGAAACAGATAAACAGCTAAAATCACTTTATACTTTTAAATATGCTAGTTTGGTTTATGTAGTTGTAAAAGGAAATATAGCAGCCTACAATTGACTGCAACATTCAAGATTCTTTAATACTTCCACAAGTAGCCTGAAATAGACCAGTTAAACAATGATGCATATATTCGAATAGCAATCTTGTTTCCATGGTATAGCCTCGACTAATTATGAATAAATATGGTAAAAAAAACAAATCATTATCAGTGTATGCTCCTGGTTAACCCAAAATGTAAAATGAAGTGGCAAAATAATATAAAGGCTTTGCAACTAACTTTCTAAATGTTGATGGATTTATTTCTTCAGTTTCGTATGAGAGCATTTTCATTCTTCAGATTTGCACAAGCAAATTCAAACTTGCTTCTAGCAATTAATCTAAAAATACATTTTTTATGATAAGTGATAAAAAAACTATGTAAATCCCATGTAACTTATCGGCAATACAGAATACATTTCATAACTGTCATCAGTTAAAAATACCCGCTTGTCTGTCTTTTTGACTAACCTGAAATATCACACCACCTATACATTTATGATGAGTTACTTCTGCTTTCGTCTGTACATCAGCTGTAACCATCTACGTCAGAGAAATGACCAAGAGGTTAAGAGAGAGAAGGATGAGAACCTTCTCCTTTTTCTCGCACTTTCCAGCATTCTCTACAGATTGCCTTTTTCTTTTTTAATCTCTCATATTTTCATTTCCAGTAAACATTTTCAAACTGCGCTCTCAAACCCTTATAAGCAGGGTTGCCATTTGGCCTTTTTCACGGCCAAATTTCAGAAATTTGGCCGTACCAAAATCGTCCCGGACGCAAAAAAAATAGTTTGGCCGTGCGGAAAAATCTGGCCGAATTTGGCCGTATAAAAATATTGTCAAGTTTTTGGCCGAAGCGTCATATTATTTTTACGATACAGTAGAAATAAAGGAAAAAAGAGAGACAGTATATGGAAATATATTAATATCAACTGTCTCATTCCTAAATCACAAAGCTGATTATGACGTTTTAAAATAAAATAATAACGATAGAAATTCCTGTATAGTATTTAAACGGTTTTGACGAATCTGGGGGGAATTTAAATTATACAATTTTTCAACAAATAAAGAGATAAATAGCCCAATTGGCTAAATTAAATAGTTTATTTTGCACTTGATACAAATTGGCCGAATTTTGGCCGTAAAGCAAAAACAGTTTGGCCGTAAAGCGTACTTTGCGTCTGGCAACCCTGCTTATAAGCCATTAGAGTGGTTGATGTAAAAAGTCACAGAGTCAACAAAAGTCATCCAAATACACTGCTCCAAAGTTACCTTCGTTATCAAACAATGCTTTATAAAAGTATTAACGCATGATGGCGCAGTATTACCAATGTTATTTCATATTTAATAGCCTTGATATTGCTAAAAGATTGTGCGTAGTTGAAAGCGGTAATTTTGTACCAAGGCGTGTATTTTCGATTTCTACCAACTAAAACGAGAGATAGGCGGCATTTATCTAGGTCGGAGGTCAGTAACCTACAGCACATATGCTATATCTTGCCCTCCAAAATATCATCTGGCCCGCCACACCTTTCTAAATTGAAGTTATTTTATGCTCTCGTTAGAAAAAGATTACTACTTTTGTTGGGTTTGATCTAGAGTTGGGTTTGTTGCGTTGGCGGATCATATCGTGGTATTTAAATGATTGTTTTGTTGACTAACAATCGGGATGTTCTTATTTGACGACTCCAAACATCATATGCAACGTTTCGATTTTGCGATATTTTTTTGATTTGCACTTTAAAAAGAGTTAAGCAGGGCTAATGAAATAAAGGGTTGAATGTGCTATATGTTATGTAACGAAAAGTGTTACCAGCTCTATTTAAAATTAGCAAATTTTCTTTGGGTATATATTGCACATCTAGCTTCTATTTCAGGTTGTGAAAAACGCCAAGACTTCCTGTGGTATTTTAATTGAAAGATCTTCTTATAAGGATAATGTGCACTCGAGAAATAGTGATAATAATTGGTAGAACGCCTGTATCGCCCGACAGCTAATTAAAAAGATATTTGTATAAATACCATAAATTTGCCAATTTTGGGAACTCCTTTAAACATTAAAAGAAAAGAACTCGTTAGTGAAAGATTAGTAACCATCCGTCTGTTAAGATCTTGCAGAATATGGTTAAAGCCTACAACTCGTTAAAGTTTTCCGGTTCTCGATTTAACCTGTATATTTTTTAAACTTTTGGAACTAAAATCTATTTCCATAACGCAACTTCCAGAAAAGTATATATATCGATTCTACGCCGGTGGCAAATATGATATCAATATTCTAACATGGGTGGAAGATTAACACTCTATTCTCTAATTCCGATGACGGTCCGGCGCACTAGAATAGGATTACTGGCCAGTGGTAAAGGTGACGATACAGATCTCGACACTTCCTTAAAACAGGCGGTGACGGTGCAAATGTTGCGTTATTTCACTTTCTTTCTTCGTTTCCGATGAGGATTGAATAGAAATTTTAATGCTGTCTGGTTAGAATTAAAAAGATGTCGCTGCCTAAAATTATACGTTTTCGCAAAAAAGGATAATTTAAATATCTTCTGAAAAAAATGAAAAAAAAAATCTGCTGTAATTAATACCATGGAGATCCAGTATTTTCACGCGATCAAAATACAATTTTTTATGCTTTTAGTCTCTTGCCATGATTTTAAATTTATTTAAAAGTTTACGTTGAGAAATCAGCACATAGAAACTAGAAAGTATACTCGATTTTCAGCTAACTAAATTTTATAGCCTTGGACTTTTATAAAGAAAAACTCATTGTCGGTACACTTTAACCGATCGATTTCAAGTTCGATGTCTTTCCTAACGAAACTTTTAACCAAAAAATGACAGTCTACGCTAAAAAACTAATTTATTTACCTTTAATATATAAAGGTATGGTCCGGTATTTCAAAGTTTCGCGTTCCAACGGAAATAACACGGAACCGAAGCCGAAAATTCTCCGCTATCAGAAACAAATTTAGGAAATACACCCATCTTTTAAAGGCAAACCACTCATTTAAATGTGATAGCGTTTCACCAAGTGGCACTTCCGGTTTGCGGTTCACATGCCACTTCCGGTTTTAGGTTCATATGTCACTTCCGGTCGGCACCGAGTTTTCAAATTATATGTAGGTAGGTCAACCAATATAGTGATACGCAAACATGGATATTCATGCATTAGACAATATATCGACGGATTCTTGCTGCAAACGACTAAGGCCAGTTTTATAGAAGATGTCACGAGGTTACGCTCGTTATTTTTTATTATTTACGGTCATGAAAATACAGTAACAAAGGCGGTCATACCTGTAATAGTATGTTCTTTTATTTTCATGTTTAATTTGAAACCGCGCTGTGTACATTAAACTTAGACACCTCCCGAGTAGCATGGTCGTTCATCAAACAGTACAGGCAGCAAATTATGCAATATTTGATTTATGGTTATATATCCTACAGGCTGATTTCAATCATTAATAGACTTAGGTACGTATCTAGAGTAAAGTTCGTCCATTTACAGCAATGTAATGCTACGATAAGCGTAACATATATAGCTGCTTCACTGATTTTAAATTGCTCGTATTCGGTTGTGTCCTTGGACAAGTAACTTAGCGGATATTACCCGATCACAGTGTATTAATGGGTTCTACTAAATTAAAGTAACGTCTCAATCATACACAACATACTACAACTGCTCAGGTAACTCGAGGGTGGGGGCAAGGTGATCTAATTATTACGCACTGTTAAGTATTTGCGAGGTGTCTGACAATTGCCGGTGTAATAATATCGTTTGCGTTTTCCATTTCACGAGGATAAACATGAATCTTATATTTTTACCAGCCGATAGCTAGATAATACTGAAACAGAACTATCCCAAACCCACCACATCAACAACTTCTTTTGATGTTGATTCTCAACCTTCAGGTTAGAAATGACACACACCTTAAAACATTTAAGAAATGACACTGGAATTCCCGTATATGGTTTCGTACCTTTTAAGACTAGGTTATTTGACGTCACAGACAGAACTGGTATACCGGTAAAAATTAATAAAAATGAAAAAAATAGTTTTAAATCGGACACTTTTTCCGGGGTCAAACAAAAATCAGTCAAATTTTTCTACATCGGAAACTCCGAAACTGGTTTAAAATAAAATGTTTCTTGGAAATGTCGTTCCTGGCAAAGTAAATTGTGTGGTCAAAACTAAAATAATAATAACTGCTCAAGGCATTTCCGAAAGAACCA
>CH002905.1:850907-874930 GCA_000149265.1 Ciona savignyi | reverse complement strand
CCATCATGCGTTAATATTTTCATAGAGCATTGTTTGATAAGGAAGGTAAGTTTGGAGCAGTGTATCTGGACGCCTCTGGTGGTCTCAGTGACTGTTTACATCAACCACTCTAATGGCTTATAAGCAGGGTTGCCAGACGCAAAGTACGCTTTTCGGCCTCACTGTGCAGCTTTTACGGCCAAAATTCGGCCTCGTGTATCTTGTGCGAGATGAAATATCTAATGTAGCCAGAATGGGGTCGATATTTGCTTAATAGAGGGAATATAGTCTTTCTGCAGGAACCAATGAGATAGTCTACAGCCAATCAGAACCGCCACAGTTTATATTATACTAAACTTGTTTTATATATTTTTTTAACGACAAGAATAAATAAAATCAAACTGGTTTATTTTTGACACACTGGCAAATTGTACTGCAGTCAATCACACTAGTATGCCGCTGCAATAGCTTATAGTAATTACCCTTTTTTATGCAGGCCTAGTTACTGCAACAACGTGTCATTTTGTGACGGTTCTGATTGGCTCTCATTGGTTATATCCTTTCTTTTTTGCTATTATCGCTTAATTCTCTACCCCATTTGATATTCGACCTCGTAGAAGTTGGACGGTTAAGTAGCTTAGCTTTATGATACATGTACATTATTAGTATGATAATATAACTTTACAAAAAACAAACGATGCTGTTAAATAAATTCGAAGCCTAGTCGGCTGGACGATTGGCTTAGTGATGCGGCGCGCAGGACCCTTAGCCGAAAGGTGGCCGATAGAAACCAGCCACTGTAAGCAACAAGTTGGTTGTTTCCTTGGACAAACCTTGTAAAGACTTAAACGGCAGTTTCTTTAACCTAGTCAATATTACCTTTTCCGGCTGAAAAATATATTTGTCGACTCGAAAATACTTTTGTCGACAGTGAATTAAAGATTTGCGGTTCCTAAAAAAGTTTTGCCGATTGACAAAAGAGTTTTGTCGATTGGCTACAAAAAAGATTTGCCGATCGGCAAAAATAGTTTTACCGACATTTTTGTCGATTATGAAATAGTTTTGTAGACTGAAATAAAAATTTTAGGATTGCCCTTGTGGGCGCACCGTATAATCGTTAAATCACATGATTATATCGAAAAATACTCATTTGCTTTGACATTTAAAGGTATAAAATGTATTTCCAAATGTATTTCTCAATACATTTATTTCAAATTAAAAAAAATATTTTATTATTGTCTGCGCTGGAAAATGTCAATATTGGTTTTCTATGATTTATCTCCAAGAAATATTAGAAAAAGTATTTCAAATTTAAAAATTATTTCAAATTTAAAAATTATTTCCAAAATTAAAAATTATTTCACTATTGTCTGCGCTGGAAATCTATGATTAAGATTGTTCACGAACATAAATATATAACGGTAAAAGCTACATGCTTGACACTCTCTAGTTTTTTATTGGAAGACTTAATATACCGTTATATATGTAACATGCAACATACTTTGGATATTTTTTCTTTCCTTTTTACTTTTGGTTGAATTCTGGGTATTTACGGGAAAATGACCGAAGATGGGTATAGGAAGGCTACATATTTGTTTCAATTGTAATAAATTCTCTATCAATTTATACATGTGTTTTTTACATTTATTTTACATATATCTAACATGCTTTTAATTATGGATTTTTATATTTAAAAACACACGCGTGTTATATAACGATATATCGGCTAATATAGTATTATACTTGACTGTAAATAAAAAAATCATAACAGTACATTTTTTTAAGTTAGATTTGGAGGGTATGTCCGGCTGTACCTGTACTACATAATTATTTTGATTATATGTGTTTTAATGACTATCGTTTTTCCCGTTTCTATTTTTTATATAAGGTCATGCTGCGCGTTTAACATTAAACTAAACTGGCAATAAAAAGTTAATATGGTTAAAACATTATACAAAACAGACCCTTTTGTTATTTAGAATCGTCCATTAGTTTGAGCCAATAAGCTGTAGGGGGAAAGTGGGTAAAATGGGCCACGTGGGTAAAATGGGCCCCCTCCAATTTTCAATATATTTTGAAGAATAAAATTTGCTGCAAGAACCAGTGTCAGTATATCAAATTATGGAATCTCCAAACCGAATTTTGAGCGTGAAATCACCAAACTCAATGTTTTCTGTAGTTATTTCGGTTTGAGAAGGTCTGAATCTAAATTTGCAATTTTTGTTTTCTGCTAATATATAATATAAAAGATCAAATACTAAAATAACTTTTACTGTAGTTAAATAGAACTATATAGCCTAGACCTTCTTTTACTGGTTGTAATAAAACTTATTTTTTGAAGAATTTATTATATAGATTTTAAGTCGTATGTTGGCACCTGTCTAATATGGGCCCCCTGTGTTCATTTGGTAACTAACGGGGCTAGACTTAGCATTAACAGTACTAAAGGGCTAGACTTAGCACTAACAGTCATATTATGTGTTTCACAATAAACTAAACGGGTTTTCTAAATGCTATTAATAACATGAATTGATAGTTATGCTTCCACTAAAGTAGCAAGGTGTTATTGCATTAGTATACTAGTAGCTGGGTATTAAATAAAAAGTAATTGCTGTAATCCAAAGTGTTAAATTAAAAAAAACAAACTACATCATAAAAAGAAAAGTAATAACATTGTTTATATGGGAAGCGTATATTGATACTGTTATCTAGCGAAATGTTAATATCGAAAACGGGCCGGGGCCCATTTTAGACTACACCCTTGTCTAAAATGGGCCACTAACGAAATATTTTTCTTTGTTGATAAAATATATTTAACAAAAATTATTAGAAAGTTAACATGTTATGTGTAAAGACTTTGGTATTAGGTGAACACCACATGAAAAACTTAAGTCCAGCGGGCTTTATATCAGTAAAAAATCCGATTTGCAACTAAAGGGCCCATTTTACCCACTCTTCCCCTATCTCTAAACTAAACCCTTTTTCGGTTTAAAATTTACATTCAAGATAAAATGCAATGCATAGGAGGATAAAAAAGGTGACGTTACATCATAAACCATTCCTGTTACATCATAGGTGACGTTGCTTCATAATGTCCATAGTCACTGAAGACCAGGCATTGCGTTATATGAATGATACAATATAATCACCTGAACACATAAACATGGGTATGTGTTCGTTAAACCTTTACTTAATGACATGAATGAGCTAGCAACTTCTTTCTTACCTATAAATTTAAGCTTTCGGTTACATTTGAGCTAATATTTGTAAATATTAAAACCAAATATAGTGATGATGTTTCCTTTTATTCCGGTAATCTTTAAGGAGGTCAAATTAATCTGAAAAAAATATATACTGTATATTGAACATTCATGTAATGTATGTAAAGGAAGGTTAAGTATATATTATATCGGATGACATGATAGGAAATATGAGTTCGCTACAGATATTACCATCGTGAATGAAAGTACAACAGTTCACTTGGCATGTTTTTATGAGCTCTCTTCGGAATTTCGATTCTTTTTTTGCGTCACGCTGGTGATAGGTATGTATCCAACCAGGTTAAAACTTTCAGGAATCCTAACTGGCATGTTGTTATTTTTCAACGACTTTTAATTTTACAAAAACCCCGAAGGAATCTCTATCGGAAAAAATGTAAAAAGAGGCCCGCCGATATTTCCGGATTGGAAAAAAATATTTGATAAAAGTTAAAGATGTGTAACGCAACTGTGGTAATACGGGGAAACAATATTAATAGAAACAAAAAAACTTGCACAAATTCAATGTAACGCAATAATTAAGGTAGTTCAGTATTTGAACAGACTAACCATTATAATCGTCACTTTCGATTTGCTCAAGGACAATCTCATCTGAAATAAACATCATCATGTATACATCAGATTATCTTAATATTAGCTTCGTAATACTTACATACATAATATAAAAAAATTCGTACATAGTCTTTCAAAGAGTCTTACAATTTCTTACAAAAAACTCCCAACAAGTTTTAGGGAATCTTACAATGAATGTGGATCTAATACCTGGGAATAAGTTCCAGCGTCTTCGTCGATCAATACGACGACGTCGCATCTCTATAACCCATCTAGCAGCATCTACATCTGTGGACATCACAAAGATCACGAGCGCAAACAACAGAAGCAGCGACTTGTTCATCTGTTAAACAAAACTCATATAACCCATCACCAATATAAGCATTACACGCACACCACCTTTAAAATCAAACTGACTTGCATTTTGCGTTGTACGATGGTAAATATACAGTCGACTGGTGATTCTGCGAAAACAAACGTCATTTCTTGGAAGCATCAACCAAGGATAGGAATCAGTATATGTAGTCTTACTGACTGTAGTAGTTGGAATCTCCATCTGGAGGAAACTGCGATGCACAAACTCGTTGCTGCAAATCGTGCGAAACAAAACGCGCAAAATGCTCAGCAACCCAGTAAAGACATTCGGTGGTTTATATGGATGCCAAGTTAGAGACGAGTGTCTCATATGGATTATTTATAGCTTAGTGTAAAACCTCATTCCTATAAAACCTCCTCATTCATTTAAATGTCCTTAATATTTGTCTGCAAGCAAAAACGTATGAATCAAGCAGTCTAGTTGTAATGGAATGAGCATTGGTGGTTTACAGTTCCAGGTACATTTAGTTAGTTAAAGACTTAGATTAACGACGTATATTAGTCATTTAATAGCTCTTTATCACAAAAATTAAAGATGTCTTATTTGTGGGAATCCGATCGGCTAAACTCGAGTAATAGGTCAAGAAATATGAATAAGCGGTTCAAAAAGAAATGTGACTAAGCGTTTCAACAAATGGTACACAGCATAGCGTTATACTACTGGTCACATGATCCTCGCGCGATAGGATATCCATTTGACTGGAAATTTTGTTTTTTACTAAAAATCGTTCGCATTACTACATTGCTAGCACAATACAACACGCATTTGTTTATTGAAAATTTCCTATTGAAACGTCACCTGTTAGCAACGGCAACTTTTAAAACCCATTTTGAGTGAACGCTGTATGTTTCTTACCCTTGGACTGTTTCTGCAGCAGAAATATAGTTTCTGTAGATACCAATCCAAACTTGTCCAACAAATGCAACAAACCAAATTTTAAATTAAACGAATGACGGTAAAAGTATAAGATATTGGCTTCAATTTAAAGGAATATATATTGATTTTACTTCGTTTTTTTTGTCACGCTCGTGAAAGGCATGTCCGTCAGCCAGGTCATTGAGTAGATCGTGGTATCCAATGAGTTTGAAACTTTCAGGAATCCAAACTGGCATGATCATAGTTTGCCTTGACCTTTTATTTTCTAGAAAAGCAGAATCCTCGCTATCGGAAAAAATGCAATAAAGATTTTATTTTGTAGGATCTGTTGGGGTAAACTGTGCAATTAAGGCACTTAGTGGACCTTGCATAAAACCGGTGGTTTTATAGGTTATACTAAAACTGAAAATCGTGTCAAAATACAACACTATAAAAATATGGAATGGGATCGTCACACGGGCAATCGTCGTCAGATTTTTCATTACGCCCGAATAGCTATATATTAAATATCTGGCATTTTCACTATAAGGCACTATTGCAGTGGTTCTTAAATAGGGTTCGATGAGTCAGTATCAGGGGTTCAGCGGAGATTAGGATAAGTTCTCTTTAGACTTAAGTTTTTTAACAGATATATTTTGAATTTCAACGAAGGGTTCGGTTAATGCCCGCATAAAACTTGCGGGGTTCGGTACCTCCAACAAGTTTAAGAACCACTGCACTACTGGAAAGCGGGTATCAACACAACAAATGACATTTAACCTTTTTCCTTTTTAATGTAGATATTTGCCAGAGTAGGCAAAAAAGAAAACAAATCTCGTCCATTGTTTGGTCACTTAAAGTTATTTGATGTCATAATCCGGTAATTGAATAACAACTTTTAATTCTGGCCAGATCTCCCATTTAAACTCCCCATTAGTATGTCATCAATAAGTCATATATTATTGCAGAATTTAACAAATGTAAACCATCAATTAGGTTTATGACAAATCTTTTATTAACTAAACATATACATAATGTAGGTTTGTGACAAATCTTTTATATTTACATATACATAATGTAGAAATAATCAAATACACAGGTATCATAAGATATAATCAAATACACAGGTATCATAAGATATAATCAAATGCACAGGTATTATAAGATATAATCAAATACACTTGTATCATAAAAGATAATAATGGGTATTGATCTTAAGGTTGCAATGTATTATTATAGAGGCTTTGATAAAATAATGAAAACAACTAGACTTGTTTAATCATTGATTGAATCCAGTATGAAAATTGTTATATTAGCTTTACGAGTTTTGCTTAAATTATTCAAAAGTTTTCGCAGACGTGATTGTTTGAAAATGATTTACAATGATTCTCAGCAAAATGTTTGTTCCTGTAGACAAACTTATCTTTTAATCTGGTATGTAACAACTATCTCCGGGTAAATCTGCAATCATAGATTTAAGAGTTTTGTTATTTAGAAGCTGAAACCTCAATAGCGTTCCAAACCTGCTGTTGCTTATACACCACGTATTCCTTGTACTTGAGCCCACCTGGAGAAGGCACCCCGGTCACAGAGTGGTATCCTTGCGGCGCTGTATCGTATCTATGCGATTGTACGTGTTGCTTACTATTACCTGGATGTAAGTAAGGTTATGTGGCCGAATGGTCAGATACATATACCGTTTTAAATATAAAAACGGTTTTAGTAACAAGCCTAACCTGGGTTCGAATCCTATCCAGTAGAAAAAAAATATATTTGAAAATGTCCGTATAAAGGCTTTCTTCAAATACATATAGCGTATGACTGTAGAAACAATATTATATTAAATATGGCAGTTTAGTATGACGTAAAATGCCCGATCCATGTTACACAGGCCTCAGGATGAATTTCTCTATTTACCACTTCATTGAGATTGTGTCATTGCGCAAGGCAATTGACACGAATGTAAAAACCCTAAACGTACAATACCGATATTAAACGAAATGGCTATTTACCGATGATTACCCGGCAGAGAAGCATTTTTCTTGAACAGCTATAACAAGATGTGTTCCCGTGTCTGGGACACCCGTCTTCCCCGAACACATATTGATTTGCTTTGGACGATATATCGGCGAAGTAGAAACCACCACCGAACATTCCGCTTGGATTCGTTTCGCTCTTGTCAAAACCTGAAAACAATGAAGTAAAATGCGCAGGTCATGCTCGGTCATATTATCGTCCTTCAGCTGAACGGCGATGGGCTCGAAACTTGCCTTTTGCTAGTCTTTTTTACATAAGACAAAACACTTACCAGAGGTTATTTAAACCCAGTGGATTAAACAGTTAAAGTAAGACAATAGCCGAATGGTTAACGCCACCGACAATATATTAATTCTTAAAAAAACGGTCTTAGAGGACAGCCAACATGAGTCAAACCTTAGCCCGAAAGAAAAATAGAAGAAATGTCTGAATCATATACAAATACACTACAACAGTTTCAAATACGGAATCTTCTGACGAACACCTGTATAATAACTCTCATGCGTTTATCTATCTATAAGGATAAACATATTTATTCAATATTAAAGCTAAAGCACAATGCCTGCGTTTTAGGCTGTGGTCTAGTACTGATAAATGTTAGTACATACACTATGTAGCATTAATGCAATTGTTCTTTTATAAACAGTTACTGTTTATCACATTTGTACCAAATCCAAGGATATTTTCCACATTTTTAGTTCCGTGGAATAGTATCTTTTCGTGTGGTGGGTAAACGTTCTGCTTATAGCTGTTATACTGGTCCAAGAGGCTTTGGTTTCCGATTCTATCAATCTTTAAAAAACAATCAGCCGAATTACTTTACTTTATCGTACAAATTATATCTACAGAATTTTCATATGTACATAGCTTATACATTTTTATAGGATAGGATAGGATATTCATGTTTATCCCCGTAAATATAGACACGTTTCTTCAGTTTGGTAGAACCCATTAATCCACTGGGTTCAGGCAATGTCCGTTAAGTGCCTTGCCCAAGGACACAACCGACTAGCTAGCGACCAGTTTCGCACCTCCAACCTTTCGATTGAAAGGCGACGCACTTAACCGTTAGACCAACCGGCCAGACTTATGCAGATTATATGCCGCGTTTACCGTGGTTTAATATACCCACAAGCTAGTATTATAACGTTTCACCTACCGCCTGAATATTGTATGACCGGAACACCCCTCCAACCCCCCCTCTGTGTTCCACTATTGTCTCTTGCATAGCATCAATGATCCTCTCCGAAGTGTCGCATTGAAGGTTTAAGTCCACGGAAGTATAATTTCTTGGAATATGCGTAGTATAATTTTAGTGTATATTACAGGGTAATATATCTGTTTTTTTAACTGAAACAGTGCGAAGCTACAGTAGTAAAACCAGAGCTCACTGAGTAGGGGCGTCAACAGTATAAAGGCATAGTCGAGGATTGTCGAATAGAAACGAACAATTGTGTAATATTAGAACATTGAATTTTGGTGCATTGACTTTTCAATATACAGTGGAACCCCGCTTACCTGACCACCTATGGGACCGTCATTAAGCGGTCGCGTTAGCGGGGTGGTCGTGTTAGTGAATTTTCATTTGGAGCAAGTTGTCGTTAAATGCAGTCAAAACGTCTGCCTTTTTACCAAATTACCACAAAATGACATTATTTGTTATCAGATACTGCAGAATTAATTTAAACAACTGTTGGCACTGACGTTTATTTTTATAAGATTTAGTTTTGTTTGCCACATTTTTTTTCGTTTGTGAGTAAGCGCACATTTAATCTTATTGTTTTGATCATAAAAGAAATTTAACCTTATTATTGTGGTGAAAAGCCCAATTATTTAGCACGTGTGGTCACTTAAGCGGAGTTAAATTTAAAGTTTTGGACCAAAATATGGCGGTCCTGGTCTGACAACCGGGGTGGTCGCGTTATTGAAACAGAATACAATGCATTACCATAGTAAATTATTTGGTACCGCACTAAAGTGGTCTTGATAGTGAGGTGGTCGTGTTATCGAGGTGGTCTCCAAGCGGGGTTCCACTGTACCCTATACTGCAATATAATCACAAGGTTATTAAAGTGCAGAATAGCGCGTACTTACCCTTTGCCAGGAGGGCATACAACAGTGTTACAGCGTTCCAGTGGTCCAAGTGACTGCAATACTTCGTTTAAATACATAGTATAGGAATTATCCATTTTTAACACTAACTAATATATCCTACAAGTCAAACACCTTCTCAGCAAACCAACAGAACAGAAATGAAAGTATAAAGAGCTTTTGTGAGCTAAATACTGTGTTGTTACCACACCTCATGCCTCACTTCGTTTTGATTGGTTCATTATATTTGCATGCAACTGTTGTATTTACAAGGGGGAATTACCTGTGACGTTTTTAGTTAGTTGTTCGCCATTTTACAAGCACTTTATAACTCAAATCAAAACATTAAACCACCTACCTACCGATGCTTGTATACAAGTGAATGATAAATGCGTGTTAACCTATACCATGCACGAGCAGGTTAGGAAAACCGATTTTAAACCCGCACAATCGTTAAACCGTGATAACGCACTGCCTGCGTCAAACTTAACCGGGTTAGCGATGCAAGTTAACTCGCCAAATGTGCCATGTCCCATGTAAAGAGGCATATTGTCGAGCACAAGCAGTGTATGTTGAGTTTTATAAGTTAAATGTATTTCTGAACTTTGAACAAAATTGCTTTTGTCCGCGGCAACTTGTTTTTTAATTGATGGCTGTGAGCTTGGTCGGCTTTACTTGTCTATTAGATGGGCGTCTAACAAGAGCCTATGACGCATCACTGAATTAAAATAAACCACATAAAGTCTGTTAGTTTAAAAAAATGAGAAATTATTCGTTAGATCACAGTACGACCAGTAGCACAATTTCTATTTATCTAAGTAACATCTAACTAAAAACGTCACAGGTAATCCCCC
This sequence comes from Ciona savignyi, assembly GCA_000149265.1. NCBI lineage: Eukaryota > Metazoa > Chordata > Ascidiacea > Phlebobranchia > Cionidae > Ciona > Ciona savignyi. The sequence continues at coordinate 864,908 of CH002905.1, read as the reverse complement.
CTTGTAAATACAACAGTTGTATGCAAATATAATGAACCAATCAAAACAAAGTGAGGTGTAAGGTGTGGTAACAACACAGTATTAGCTCACATAAGCTCTTGATACTTCATACCCCAAAGAGAAATTCCGAGAGATCCAATAATATATGTAATTATAATTTATTGCTCTCACGTGTATAAAATAGCTGGACACAAAAACCACCTTAAATCGATGGAAAATATCGTTAAGAAAGTTCTCTGCAAACCATATCGAAGTTTAACCGTTTTCGTTAAATCCTAAAAAATGTAGGAAGAAACTTAGCAATTTTGTTAAACGCTTTAGAGATAATAAGCTAATGAGTATCTGATATATGTAGTTGCAGATTTAGAGTAAATGCCGCAAGGGGAATTCCTACCAAACCAATGATGTAAGAACGAGGGTCGTTTTCACGTATTTTTGCCATTTTTAGCGCCGATTATTCTTTGACAGTCGACATTTCTCGTCTCAAAAGGATTATTTTAATTTGTGTTGAATATGCGGTGGTCTATTTAGTCGTATACCAATATAATTTTCCCAAACATATATCAAATAAGTCAGTAATTGGTATTTTTACACTCAACGTGGGAATTAAAAAAATGTTTCAATAAAGTTGAAAAATTAAGGAATGTTGGCTCTTTGTTTGTTTTTATTTAGAAACAGACATAAATACTTTATTCATATTACACGGATATCAAGTTAGGATTCGTAACTGGGTAACCCGCTAGTCTACGCTTGCAGAAACAAAAAATATCACAGGAAATCTTAGATTTTTCCACAATTTAAAATTGCTTAACAATAATTTTTATGATATAATAGGGCTATGTCCACACGACACCTACATAAACCGTGTATAAGATTGTTTAGCTTCAGTTTCTATCTTAAAGTAAGTAATTTGCGTCGTTTTACGACGAGTACACCTCCCTTTGTATTTAAAACACCAGTCAATTATCGCAATTAAAATAGGTATTGTACCGTACAATATATCCCACCAACCGCGTTACTATGTGCTGCATTCTCAGTAATAGAATGCAGCTTACAGAATAAAAGTCTTGTCGTGCGTCTATAGTCTATATTCTAAGTTTTATGCTGTAAGTCATCGGAGTCAGAAATCAGACAAGCACCGACTTTACAATTTCAAAGGACAGCCTAAGCCCTAAAGTGACCTTTTGGTTTAGCGACGAGCTGCCAAATGCGCTTGCCCCTATAGAACAAGAAAATAAAGCAGGGGTGCTAAAGCTTAAATCCAAAGTTTAATAAAGACACTTGTATAATTCATTTTGACTGGACGTTAATGCACGCAGTGTTGCATGCAGCAACAATCGGGTTCCCTGATTAACAAATCACACTTGGTATATCTAAAACAAAGTGGATATATTTTAATTGTGCAAGCGTAAACTAACGGGTTACCCAGTTACGAATCCTAACTTGATATCCATGTATTATGAATAGAGTATTTGAAACGGCCCTCGTTCTTACATCATCGCTTTTGTGGGAATTCCCCTTGTGGCATTTTCTCTAAATCTTCCACTACATATCAGATACTCATTAGCTCATTATCTCTAAAGCGTTTAACAAAATTGCTAAGTTTCTTCCTACATTTTTTAGGACTTAACGAAAACGGTTAAAGTTCGATATGGTTTGCAGAGAACTTTCTTAACGATATTTTCCATCGATTTAAGGAGATGTGATCTAACAATAATTTCTTATTTTTTAAACTAACACTCTTTATGTGTTTATGTTAATTCAGTCATGCGTCATAGTTTTTTTTAGTCGCCCATCTAATGGACTAGTCAAACAAGCTCACAGCCACCCATTACAAACAAGTTGCCTCGGACAAAAGCAAATATGTTCAAAGTTCAGAAATACAACCAACTTATAAAACTCAACAAACACTGATTGTGCTCGACAATATGCCTCTTTACATGGGCATATTTGTTTTGTAAAATTACATGGCCATATTTTTTGCAGGCAGTGCGTTATCACGGTTTTCATCGCAGGCAGTGCGTTATCACGGTTTAGGGATTGTGCGGGTTTCCAATCGGGTTTTCCTAACTCGCTCGTGCATGTTAGGTTAAATCGCATTCGTCATTCATTTGGATATACTGGCATAGGTAGGTAGTTTAAAGTTTTGATTTGAGTTAAAAAGTGCTTGAAGAATGAGAAATTATTTGTGACTGTGATACTAAAACAGTGAAATGTGTGTAACATTGTGCTATTTTAAAGGGGAACTGAAGTCGATTTTAAGAATATCTTAATAAATGGAAAAAATAGTGTGATTTCAAAAATCAAATCAGTTTCTTCCAATATATTTTTGTTAAAATGTTATAAGCAGATATGCATTTTACTTTATGTTAGGGAATTTCCCTTATTACGTCATTGACGTTGTTGAGATTTCGTGCCTATATGCGTTGTATACACTCATGTGCCAGTTTCGAGGTAAATTAGTAACAGAAGCGCCTGCAGGAGCGTGATATTTTCGTTTTTTTATTAAGACTTAGCATGACACTTGTCATATAGCCTAATTAACCCAATGTACGCGCGTGACAGCTTACCTTAAGCGGTCATTAAGGCCTGCACAGTCCTGGACCTAAGCTAAATGCTAAGGTATACAGGTCTCGTATTTAAATGCATTTAGAATAATAAGTACTTTTTCCATTTATTAAGATATTCCTAAAATTGATTTCAGTTCCCCTTTAAGCGAGACAATTTCTAACACAGAAATACATCACGTTGAAGTAAACAGTAGTGCTGTCGTGCCAGTTTTTTGTACAATTTATAGTTTCGAATAACATTATGCTGAGCTAGAAATCGTGTTTGGTCGTTTATGAAGTTGGTTGAGTAAGTAGTCAGACATTTATTTTATTGGTTAAACTGGTCGCACAACTGAATTTCCACAATTACCAATTATCTAACGAACATCTAACTAAAAACGTCACGAAAAACCCCCTTTGTAAATACAACAGTTGTGTGCAAATATAATGTACCAATTAAAACAAATTAAGGTGTGGGGTGTGGTAACAATACAGTATTCAGCTTACGTAAGCTCTTTAAACTTTTATTTCTGTTTTGCTGGTTTTCTGAGAAGGTGTTTAACTTGTATCTCTGTAGGATATATTATTCAGTGTTAAAAATGGATAATTCCTATACTATGTATTTGAACGAAGTACTGCAGTCACTTGGACCACTGGAACGCTGTGACTCTCTCGTATGCCCTCCTGGCAAAGGGTAAGTAGCCTACGCGCTATTCAGCACATTGATAACCTTGTAATTATAATGCGGTGTAAGACATATTGAAAAGTTAGGGAATCAAACTTTAACGTTCTAATATTACACAATTGCTCGTTTCTATTCGACAATTCTTGACTATGCCTTCATACCGATGGCGTCCTCACTCACAGAGCTCCAGTCTTACTACTGTAGTTTTGCACAGTGTCAGTTGAAAAACAGATAGACAGCCTGGAATATACACTAAAATTATACTACGCATATTTCAAGAAATTATTCTTCTGTGGGCATAAGCCTTCAATGCGACGCTTCAGAAAGGATCATTGATGCTATGGAAGAGACAATATTGGTCCACAAAGGGGGGGTTGGAGGGATGTTCCGGTCATACAATATTCAGGCGGTAGGTGGGACGTTATTACTAGCTTGTGGGTCTATTAAACCACGCTAAACGAGGCGTCTAATCTTGTATAAAAATATATAAGCTAATTCTATCTGATTACGAAAATTCTGTAGATAACTTGTACGCCAAAGTAAAGTAATTCGAATGTTTCATTTTTAAAGATTGATAGAATTGGAAACCAAAGCCTCATGGACCGGTACAACAGCTATAAGCAGAACGTTTATCCAACACACGAAAAGATACTATTTCACGGAACTGACAATGTGAAAGATATTCTTGAATTTGGTACAAACGTGATTAACAATAGGCTAACTGTTTATAAAAGTAGGCCTACTATTAAAATTAGGCTATAGCCTACTAACATCTAGCAGTACTAGGCCAGAGCTTTAAACGCAGACATTGGGCTTAAGCTTTAATTTATGATATTATGTTTATTCTCGTAGATAGGAAAACGCATGAAAGTTATCGTTGAGGCATTCGTCAGAAGATTTCATACTTGAAACTATTGCAGTGTATTAGTATATGATTCAGACATTTATTCTATTATACCTATGATTCAGACATTTTCTTTTATTTATTTTTTTTCTATCGACCTAAGGTTCGAAGTCATATTGGGCTGTCCTCTAAGACCGTTTTTTTTATATTCTGGTAAGTGATTTGTCTCATGCAAAAACACTAGCGAAAGTCTGGTTTCGAGCCCACCACCGTTTAGAATTAGATGAAGGACGATTATATGACCTAGCATGACCTGCGCATTTTACTCCACAATTTTCAGGTTTTGACAAGAGCGAAACGAATCCAAATGGAATGTTCGGTAGTGGTTTCTACTTTGCCGATATATCGTCCAAAGCAAATCAATATGTGTTCGGGGAAGACGGGTGTCCCAGACACGGGGACACATCTTGTTATCGTTGTTCAAGAAAAATGCTTCTCTGCCGGGTAATCATCGGTAAATAGCCATTTCTTTTAATATCGGGTATTGTACAGGGTGTCCCCCAAAAATGACACCAATTAAGATGCAAATATCACAAAAAGTATAAACTCGAATTCAATGAAATTTAACAGGCATATGAGTTGACATAATTTATTTAAAAAAATATTGTCATTTACGCGTTGTCTACAGTACAGCACACGTGCTTATTGAGTTTCTGGAATTCACAGGTTTTTAATGTGTGATTTTAAAATGGTGTCATTTTTTGGGACACTCTGTACTTTTAAGGTTTTTACATTCGTGTTAATTGCCTTGCGCGTTGCTCAATGACCCAGGCCCAATGGAGTGGTAGATAAAGGCATTCATCCTGACGCCTGTGTAGTGTGGGTAGGGCAATTTACGACATACTAAGCTACAACATTTAATATAATATTGTTTCTAAAGTCATACGCTATATATATTTGTAAGCCTATATACGGACTTTTTTCAATTTTTTTTCTACCAAGCTAGGACTCGAACCCAGGTTAGGCTGGTTACTAGAACCGTTTTTATATTTAAAAAAAATAGGCTGGTTACTACAACCGTTTTATAAAATTTAAAAAAAAATATACTTATCTGACCATTCGGCCACACAACCTTACTTACATCCAGGTAACAGTAAGAAACTCCTACAATCGCATAAATATGATACAGCGCCGCAAGGATACCACTCTGTGACCGGGGTGCCTTCTCCAGGTGGACTCAAGTACAAGGAATACGTGGTGTATAAGCAACAGCAGGTTTGGAACGCTATTGAGGTTTCAGCTTCTAAATAACAAAACTCTTAAATCTTTGATTGCAGATTTACCCGGAAATCGTTGTTACATACCAGATCAAAAGATAAGTTTGTCTTCAGGAACAAACGATTTGCTGATAATCATTGTTAATCATTTTCAAACAATCACGTCTGCGACAACTTTTAAATAATTTAAGCAAAACTCGTAAAGCTGATACAATAATTTTTATACTTGGTCCAATCAATAATTCTGAAAGTATTTTTGTATTCAATAAATAGAATAGGGTTAACACAAGGGCAATCGTCAGAATACCTCGCGCCCACCGTCAAGTTACCGGAGCTATTGCAGTGTATTAAAGGCGACGCACTTAACCACAAGACTTTAAACGGACGAACCTTGTTAGGTCAAAGCCTTTATAATAAGACATATTGAGTCGAAACGAATAAAAAAGAAATCCCCTAATATAAAAAGAACTATATATTTTTGTCAGAATTTTCCATGCACAATGTTTTGTAATTAAATTTTTCAGCGACACGTTAAAAACATAAAATTCCTTTTAAAAATATAACCAAAGAAATAATTAATTACAGACCCACATTTTAAATTTATAATGGATTTGTTGCTTTTATTGATGATTTACTCCTTTTTACAAAACAAATTTATGGTTTATACTTCTGTTAGATATCTGGGTTAAACACAACATTCCATCAAATTCAACCATTACATTTGTTTTTGGCAACCTTAAGATCATTACCTAGTATTATCTTTTATGATATATGTGTATTTAATTATATCTTATGATACATGTGCATTTGATTATATTTTATGATACCTGTGTATTTGATTATATCTACAATCTACATTATGTATATATATGTATAGCTCTTAGCAAGTTGTGAAGATATATTGTTTACTCAATAAACGATTTGTCACAACCCCAATTAATGGTTTACGTTTGTTAGATTTTCTGCATTATTGTATGATTTATTTATGACATACTCTGTCACAGTTTACCCCACACATTCCACAAAATAATTTTGTTATTGCATTTTTTTCGATAGCAAGGTTTCTGCTTCTCTAGAAAATTATAGGTCGGGGTAAACTATGATCATGCTAGTTTGCATTCCTAAAAGTTTCAACCTCATTGGATAACTCGTTCTACTCAATGAACTGGCTAACGGACATGCCTGTCACGAGCATGACAAAGAAAATAAACGAAGTAAAATCAATATGTACTTCTTCGGATTTGAAGCCAATATCTTGTTCTTTTACAGTCTGAAACAGTAATTAGTAAACCTATTCCTTCTGTTTAAAATTTGGATTTTTTAGATTTTTTAAGGAATTTGTTTGGACGAGTTTGGATTGGTATTTGGAAGTTTCTGCTGCAGAAACAAACGTTCTACACTTTGTTAGACCAAGAGTAAATAGTAACCAGGTGTATAGCAATTCCGGCCCGTTGGTCTAACGGTTAACTGCGTCGCCTTTCAATCGAAAGGTTGCAGGTGCGAAACTGGTCGCTAGCTAGTCGGTTGTGTCCCTGGGCAAGGCACTTTACGGACATTGCCTGAACCCAGCGGATTAATAGGTTCTACCAAATTGAAGGAACGTGACTATCATATACAACACACTGCAATAGCTCCGGTAACCCGACGATGGGCGCGGGGTGATCCGACGATTGCCCGTGTGTTAACCCCCTTGGTTTTCCCATTCACGAAGATAAACATGAATATCCTATCCTATCCTATCCTAATTCGCTAAGGTCAATGTGCACTGTATGCAATATAACGCCTTATTGCTTAAAAATATAGAGTAGTTAAAGCTTAAGTATCGCTTTAACATGAGCACCAGAGCTGGTAACATTGTAAAACTTAATATTGAAGCAGTAACTTTATCGGTGAAACCGCAATTTTAAACGCTGAAAGTTTTAACGCGTTTAAGATATATCAGCCAAGAACTATGCATACCATCACTAGTAGTACAGACGACTTTATTCACCAGCTTTGTAAATTCGACTGTGCTCGCGTGTAATTAAGAATAAATCAACCTTCTGTGACGGAGCTCGGATTTGTGGAGTCAACTTTTAGAGTTTCAGTGGCTTGGGAGCTTCAGTTCGTAAGTAGTGCTAGTATAAACAAATGCATGTTAAATTGTGCTAGCAATAAAGCACTCTAACCGATTTTAATTAAAAAAAGAACACAATTTCCAGTCAAATGGATATCGTATCGCGCGAGGATCACGTGACCAGTAATATACCGCCATGCTGCTTACAATTTTGTTTATCCACTAAGTAATATTTCTTGGCCTATTACTCGAGTTTAGCCGATCCGATTTCCATAAACAAGACATCTTTAAATTTTTGTAATAAAAAGCAATCAAATGACTGATATACGTCGTTAGTCTTATTTAAATACCTAAATGTTTATGGAACTGTAAACCACCAATACTCATTCCATTACAACTAGACTGTTTGATTCATATGTTTTTGCTTGCAGTAACACATTGAGGACTTTTAAATAAATGAGGTTTTACAATAAGCGATAAATAATCCATATGGGACACTCGTCTCTAACTTGGCTTTGATATAAACCACCGAATGTCTTCGCGGGGTTGCTGAGCATTTTGCGCGTTTTTTTGCACGATTTGCAGCAACGAGTTTGTGCATCGCAGTTTCCTCCAGATGGAGATTCCAACTACTACAGTCAATGCGACTCCATTTACTGATTCCTATCCTTGGTTGATTCTTCCAAGAAATGACGTTTGTTTTTCGCAGAATCACCAGTCGACTGTATATTTACCATCGTACAACGCAAAATTCAAGTCAGTTTGATTTTAAAGGTAGTGTGCGTGTAATGCTTATATTAGTGATGGGTTATATGAGTTTTGTTTTACAGATGAACAAGTCGCTGCTTTTGTTGTTTGCGCTCGTGATCTTTGTGATGGCCACAGATGTAGATGCGTCTAGATGGACTATACCTATCCGACGTCGTCGTAGTGATCGACGAAGACGCTGGAACTTATTCCCAGGTATTAGATCCACATTTATTGTAAGATTTCCTAAAACTTGTTGACAGATTTTTATAAGAAATCGTAAGATTCTCTGTAAGACTATGTACGATATGCATATACGAATTATCGAATGCATTTTTGAGATAATCTTATCTATATACACAATGATGTTTATTTCAGATGAAAATGTCTTTAAGGAAGCCGAACGTGACGATTATTGGTTAGTTTTTTTAGTTACGGCATTACCTTAATTACTGCGTGACATTGATTTTGTGTAAGTTTTTTGTTTCTATGTTTTATCAAAATTGGGAATTATTTTCTTTGAAAACTTATCAAACTGAGGTGTATGTTTCATTAACGTTTAGTATGGTAAATTATTTGCATTTAGTTTTGTTTAATATGTTTTTTCATTTATATTTAAAAAAGCTAATTAAACCTTCAACTTTCAAGCAAATATTTGATTTTCCAATCCGGAAATATCGGCGATAACGCTAGAAATGCTTAAAATAGGCCTATTTTTACATTTTTTCCGATAGAGCTTCCCTTGTTTTTTTTTTGTAAAATTAAAGGTCGTTTCAAAATAACAACAAGCCACTTGATTCTCTAAAGTTTTAACCTCACTAGATAACTCCTTTATGCCAATAACCTGGCGACATGACATATCTATCACCAGCGTGACGCAAAAAAGAATCGAAATTTCAAAGAAAGCCCACAATAACATGCCAAGTGAAATCTCGTATTTTTATTCATGCTGGTAATATCTGTAGCGAACTCATATTTCCTATCCTGTCATCCGATATTATATATACCTTCCTTTACATACATTATATTAATGTTCAGTATATAGTATAAAGAGTGTTTTTTTTTCAGATTAATTCGACCGACTGCTTAATGATTACCGGAATAAAAGGAAACACCATCACTATATTTGGTTTTGATTTTTACAAACCTTAGCTCAAATATAGCCAGAAGCTTAGAACTGTATGAGTTAGAAACCAGTTGCTAGCTCAGTCATGTCATTAAGCAACGCAATGCCTTGTCTCCAGTGACTATGGACATTATTACGCAACGTCACCTGTGATGTAACAAACATGGACATTATGACGCAACGTCATATGTGATGTAACAGACATGGGTTATATGACGTAACGTCACCGTTTTATCCTACTATGCATTGCATTTTATCTTGAATGTAAATTTTGCACCGAATCGGTGATTTAGTTTAGAGATACAGCTTATTGGCTCAACCTAATGGACGATTTTAAACAACAAAATGGTCTGTGTTTGACGATGCATGACCTTTTATAAAAAATGGAAACGGGAAAAAGTACAGGTATAGTCGGACGTGGCCTCCAAACCTAATGTATAAAAACTGTACTGTAATAATTGTTTTATTTACAGTCAAGTAAATAATATATTAACCGAAGTATCGTTATAACAAGCGTGTATTCGTAATATAAATCCAAAATTTAAAGCATGGTAGATATATATAAAATAAATGTGAAAAAACACATGTATAAATTGATAGGCAATTTATTTCATTTTAAACAAAAATGCAGACATCCAATACCTTAAAATATTTATTCAAAAAACATGTACTGTATATTAGGTTTGGATATGTAACTCGGAAACCCATTAGTTTCTGCTGCAGAAACAAAAGTTTTACGCTTTGTATAATTTATACCAAGAGTGATTAGATATAAATGGAACCGATCGTTTATGTATGCAGAAACAAAAAGTCAAAATGGGTATTGGATACGCTCCAACAACAAGACAGGTATAGGGTTTTCAGATGCGTTTTACCCAGCATGCACGTCCAATATTAAACGGCCAGAATGAACGATTTAAAAAAGGTTGACTTACGTGCTTAAGACATAACATGGTACATTTACATTCTAATTTCAGGCTAACAATTTTACAAGTTACCAACCAACCATAATAAACCGTTAAATAGTGTACTACTAAGCAAAATTCCGTACACCACGTTTTTGGCTGCAATACTCGAATACGAGACAGTGGTATAATTGACGTAATAATGGCCTATCCATAAAATTCCCAATGTTAATAGAAATCACAATTTCAATAATACAGTTTTGTCCGTAACAATGGGTCTTAACAATAGTGGTGGCTAACATGTGTTTGACACTTTTTGTTGGAATACAACTAAACATACCGTTATACACTTAATAACCGAACAGACTTGGATATTTCTTTCGTTCCCTTTTGCTTGTGGTTAAGTTATAGGTATTTACAGGAAAATGACCGAAAATGGGTATTGATTGGTTACATTTTGTTTTAATTGAAATAAATTCCTAATCAATGTATAGATGTGTTTTTTACATTTATTTTATATATATCTACCATGCTTTAAGAATTATATAAATTTAAATTTCCAGGAAATGGGTTAAGTATAGGTGTGTAGGAACAAGCTATCTTAATTATGTGCTTTCATCTCATTCACACGCGTAATTATATTGTTCTTAAGATTGGTTATGCATATATTGTTTGGAAGAATTTCCGGGGGTATATGAAAGAATAAGGTAGTTCTCATGTGGGCAATCGTTAAAATACTTTGCGCCCCTTAGAAAGACACCACCATTTTTTAGGTTGGAGTTAGCCAAGGAGATATACCCAAGAATCTTGGCTACACGTTGAAGAATGAAATAATGTATGCCGACTTCGTTGATCCATATACAGGAACGTACTTGTTGAAAGATATCAATTTTTCTCACAACAGTATCCAACGTATAATTGAAAGGGTTGATTAAATACTATGCTTTATAGACTATGTGTGGCCGGAAATTAACAATATAAGGTCATTTTGTTTGTGGCTAGCTGCAATCTTAAGGCGATTGACAATTCACTGATTATTAGTTTGTAATTGTATTTAACGATTGGGACAAATAACGATTAAAGCAAAACAGGAGTCGGGTTGGCTTGGTTTCTTCAATTTATTCAACCATCATCGGACATGAATTCCAGCAAACCGGCTCTGCTATCTGACAGTCCAAGCAATCCATGCTGTCGTACACTTCCGCTGAAATAAGTCGATTACCGGAGATGTCTGATAAACTATTACTCAATGGTATAGGATACTCGTTGTTGCCCTCGTGTGTCCTGATTTTGTCAGATTACCTGATGCCAACATACAGGTTGCGGGAACTGTTTTGTTATACGGCATTTCGGGACATTTTTGTTTCATTGGTTGCGTTAACGACAAAAAATAACCAAAAAACGACCAAAAATAGTATTTGGCCACAAAAATAATTCCCCCTTTTTCAGTAATTTCCATTATACATTGTTCAGTATACAAACCTTTAGTGTGTGCCCCCATCTGCTGGGCAAGAGCCCTGGCGCAAACTGAGTCTCGAATCTCCGGTAGCAGGTTATCTTGCATGCAAACATATAGGACAGCTCGTACGGAGGCATCTCGAAGTTGGGCTTGCGCTTCCTCGCTAAACGAAGACCCGGTCTGCAATCGAGTGTTGTTTGGTTTAGAAAGCCGAGACTACAATCACCTACGAATCACTTATGTCATTTGCTTGAACCTTAATATGACACTTCACATATTCTTACTTATGTAACAAGACTACTAATGTAACCTACTTTGATTACACGAGCCTCTTCCATTGGTGAACCCGACACCGCCAGCACCAGCGCACAAATGCTCAAAACAACTAAACATTTCATCTTGTTTTTTAAAAGTGAGTTCTGTAATGTTCCAACTCGTATCCACTGTATATATACTCGAATATTTAATTACAAACACATGTTACATTTCGTCGCTGTAACGCAATTTCGTTCTTCAAACACTCGTTTTTATGAACTCAGTAGAACAATTCATTTTCTCATTAGTAAGCCCCGGAAATTATCATAAGGTTGTAATAATTTCTGGATAAACATCCACTGACATTTCGCATTCCATTAAAAACATATGGCTTAATAATGGATTTCTAAAAATTATTGGAAAGGTAAATAATACGAAACCATAATTCTAAAATATCGTTTTATTTTTCATTTGTTTCTACGTTCAAAGACAACAATTTAAAAATAAAATACACTCTGTGAACTAAATTATAAGTAGTCCTAATTTAGAGGTAATAACTCTTTAATCACACTACGCTGTTAACTATTGTATTCGAAATATAAACTGTTGTGTTTTGGTGCCTCAAAATACTACAGGGCCGCTTGGATCGCTTGGAGCGCTTGGATCACTCAGATTGCTATAAAAAGTAATTCTAACCCTGTCCCAAAACTAATCTCAACCCCAGAACTAACTTTAACCCCAACCCTAACATTAATATCATGGCTTTTGTAATTACTAAGTATAGTAAGCGATCCAAGCGATCCAAGCGCTCCAAGCGATTTAAGCGCTCCATGCGCTCCAAGCGGTCCAAGCGCTCCTGTAGTATTTAGAGGTACCGCTAATTGGGTTCCTCTAAATACTACAGGACCGCTTGGATCACTTAGATTGCTATGGAAAGTAATTCTAACCCTGTCCCAAACACTAATCTTAACCCCAGAACTAACTTTAACCCCAACCCTAACATTAATATAAAAAATAGTCACTCCCCAGATAATTCCAAAAAAATAAATAGCGCCACCAAGCAGAGAAAAATAACACTACCGTTCGGTCCCTAGTCGCATCTATTAACAACTATCAAATTGAACAAGTCAATTCATTTAAATTTCTGGGTTTAACCATTGATAACAGACTATCATGGAAGCCACATATGCTTAATTTGGCCAAAAATATAAATACAAATCTTATAATGGTACGTAAAATCCGACCACTCATCGACCGTTCTTCACTTTTATCACTATATCACTTGCTAATTCTTAGTCACATTCAATATTGCATCTCCTCCTGGTGTTTTGGTAACAACCAAATCCTAGCCAAATTACAACGTGTTTGCAATAGGTATATTCGAATGATTTTTAACCTTGGAAAACGGGAAAACACCGTTAAAATAATGCAGCAACATCAACTTCTGACTATATATGATATGCATAAACTCGAAATCTTATCTATAATGGGTAAGCACTTAATGTACATCAAACTAAGGCTACAGCTGATCGACATTTGTGACGTCACTGAGTCGCTTGTCGGAACTCCTGGTGTGTTGTGGGTAATTTTTTTTAATCTCTTTTTTCTTTTTTTAGGCCGATTCTCTTCTTTTCAAACTGTATATCGGTAAAGATGATTTTAAAACCGCATCTCCTTGATCAATATCCAGAAAATTCACAAATTAAAGGGTGCCTCTAAATACTACGGGATCGCTTGGAGCGCTTGGATTGCTATGGAAAGTAAATGTCACCCTGTCCCTAACACTAATCTCAACCCCAGAACTAACTTTAACCCCAACCCTAACATTAATATTATAGCTTTTGTAATTACGAAGTATAGTAAGCGATCCATGCAATCCAAGCGATCCTGTAGTATTTAGAGGTGGGCTACCGCAAATTTAATACCGGTATTATATCAATACCAATGCACAATGACCCCATGGTTGACTGATTGGGTTAGGATTGGTGTTCAGGTAGAGATTAGGGTTGGGGTCCAGGCTTAGAGTTAGTTTTTACGCAAATAGTGTGTGCAGTTTCATAGAATAAATAGTTTGTGCAGTGCATAGACTAAGCCCACC
>CH002905.1:799249-850807 GCA_000149265.1 Ciona savignyi | reverse complement strand
CCATCACTAACTTCCCCCCCACCCTAACATTAATATCATAAAATTTGTAATTACAAAGTATATTAAACGATGCAAGCTATTCAAGCGCTCCATGCGATCCAAGCGGTCCTGTAGTATTTAGACTTAGTGGTACCGTGGTCGAATTGTTAACGCGACCGATACATATATCGCCTGCTATACAAAAACGGTCCATGACGAGCCTCATGGGTTCGAACTTTGGCCCATTATAAAAATAATTAAGGCCAGATATATACATGAAACTGAATTTTAGTTAGTAGCTACATCACGATGCAAAGTCTTATGAATTTCCACGTTATGTCAGACAACACTTTTAAGTTAAATTTGACCTTAATTCCTAAGAGTAAAAGGAAAGGAAACCAAAAAAAAACTCACAAAAATATATACCTGCAGATTAGAAACTAGTGGCTAGTTAGTCGGTTGTGTCATTGGGCGAAAAGGCACTTAGCGATTATTGCCAGAACCCAGTGTAATATTGCGTAATAACAAATTAAAGAAGAGTCTAAACCATGCACAACACACTGCAACTGTTCTGCTAATCCCACATTGAGCGCGGGATTATATGATGATTACCCGTCCCATCTGTTTTCTCATCAATGGGGAAACACACAAATATCTCACGCAACCATTAACTCCTTAACAGAGATAGCACATTTGAATGGGCAAGTAATATGCCATGAGTTTCCGCTTGCAGTATATTCAGCATCAATAACGTGGGGAGCATTTTCACGTGTATGACACTCTCTAGTGTTAGATTCGTTTCGTCACCATTAGATCTGATTTACGTGAGAATTAAAGATTTAAACGTCATTTAAATTAAAATGCGCAGAAATACAAACAAGTAAAAAAAATCTATGGAACGTGAAATGTTGTACCCTCGGTTGGATGGGTGGCGGTGGTTTAGTACGGTTTTGCACAGAGGTTGCGTGTTGATACTGTAACATCGGGCGGGCGGTTCCGCATTCCGACATTTAAGTACGATGGATCAGCTGCGACTTGTATGAGCAACCCGGTGTGAGTTGCATGGTTTATCGGATATTTAGGGTGCCAAGCTCCCTTAAAGGCCAGATCCCCATTGCTGGTAGATATTTCATATGTCTGAAAAATACAAATATAAATATTGTGTATTAAAGCTTTGTAAGGTAGTATGTTTCACAAAAAGACTATCGGATTTATTGGAAATAGCGTCGCAAATACTCTAACAAAAGGTTTACATCAATCATTTACCACGGAAAAGTATAAGTCTATTGTTAATAGCAAGATAACCTTTTGTGCAAAACATATAACTTGTTCTCACAAACCGTAGGATTGTAGTTCATCGCTGGCCAGATTTGAGCCCATTTTTTATCAACAGAGACAATCGTGGTCCTGACGTAATTATAAACTACATCATACATTTCCTTGTCAACAATATCAACCAGCGCGGCCACCATATAGTTTGCAAGATTTTTGTGCTTCATAGCGATTCTGGTAGATTAACTTTCTTGGCTCAGGCATCCAAATGAATACCTTGTTGTGCACAATTCCGTCATCTGTCATTGTAAATCTCTTTAAAATAAATGTTTTAGTATAAGGGTCAGATGTTTATTTCACCAAAAAAATATATTTGATATTCATTTTACGCGCGGTTTGTATAACCACCAGTTAGTAAACGCAACCAACCTTCGAAATACAATGTCCAATTCACAACAATTGCGACGTTCCAGCCTGTGAACTGGTCAGTTCTTTCGATTTCAATCCAGAATCCGGATGAAGTGATTTCGATTACAATTGCCTTGAATTTGTCCGGCAAAGTTGTATGGTAGGTGGTAACTGTTACATTGGCCGAAATGGGTGCAACATTCAAGCACATTGGGTAGCCGACGAATTCCCGTTTTGCCTTCCATGTTGAATACGATTGCATGACATTTTGACCTCGTTGAGATGCAGACACAACTGCATAATTTTTGAATCAATCACAAATAAATATTTGCAATAAACCTTACCTGACAATGCAATGCTCAAGCCACAGAAAACGACCATCAAACCGAAGAAATCCATGGAAATGTCGTTAATACTTTGAAAAATATTACACCTAGCCTGCAAAACACTAGGTGATAAAATATTTATATATTGCACCTAATCTTTTAAACAATAGGTGGCCGAATAGTTATAATAGTGATACCATAAACACGAGCTGTTTAAATTTGAGTAAGCTCTGTTAAGATTGCTCTAAACAGTTTCTCTCCTACGGTAAGTGCAACATTAATGCAAAAGAGACCGAAAGTTAAAAGGTACTACACCAAACTTTCATATTGTTTCCTG
This sequence comes from Ciona savignyi, assembly GCA_000149265.1. NCBI lineage: Eukaryota > Metazoa > Chordata > Ascidiacea > Phlebobranchia > Cionidae > Ciona > Ciona savignyi. The sequence goes on along the minus strand of CH002905.1, from coordinate 848,485 downwards.
AAAATCTGTGGATGTTGATGACGTGTCTCTCTCCGCTGCATCTACGTCACACAAAGCAACTCAGATTGTGTATATCGGTCGATGGAACACATAATCGCGTGGTGATTGTCGGGTTGTCGGGGGGCTATTGCAAGTTGTCACAAATTGTTAAAGGCAGGCGATTCTAAACCAGGAAGGGGTTTGTGTACTTAGCCTTATATGACACTAAGGTGATTTTTTGAAATTGGGGATTGATGACGTTTGTTATTTTTATGTAGTTCTACTTTCAGACCTATATGCCTATATGCGTAACACTGAAGTGGTTTAGCCGATACATTATGCAGTTCAAATAAATGCATCTCTAAATATGTGTATATCATTATTTTGTCTAGTAGTGACTCGAATTGTGGGTACTTTATATGTTAGGGGATAAATAAAAATATTCAAAATATGCAAAGGAAGGCATGCAACAAAAAAGGTTGACTGGTTTAAGAATTATGGATCAAGGGGAATATTTTACTTAGATGCACCTAGATGCGTAGATATTTTACTTAGATGACGTAGATGCGGCAGAGAGAAACACGTCAAGATTGAAATAATATAGAATGTTGGCTTTGATGTGCTTTTATCAGATAGCTCAAAGGAATACCCCTAAATTTCATGTATTCCTAAAAAATAAAAATTGGTAATCAACATATAGTTTTTAACCCGCGAAGGCGTAGATATATACGAATCTTATATATCATACTTATTTAACTATCGAAATATATCATCGAAAATAAGTTTGGTTTGGTAATTCATGGACCGATCAGATTCTACTTGCAGAAACAAGCTTAAGAAAACACTAGAAAGTGTCACTCGTTAGCCACCACTATTTTTAAAACACATTTTGACTTTATATTTCTGCATACATAAACGATCGTTTTCCTGAGTTATCTAATCACTCTTGGTATAAATTATACAAAGCGTAAAACTTTTGTTTCTGCAAGCACCACTTATGGATTTTTGAGTTAGCAATCCAAACTTGATATTCATGTTTTCTGAACAAGGGTATTAACCTAGTTATATTTAAAACACAATAAAATTGAATTGTCTGGGTGCCTGCATATTAATTTAAATTTAATTTCTTTATCAATTTATGCTGTTGTTGAGTGACCAAATCTTTTATACACGTGACAATAATGTTTTATAATGTATTTTTCATTCTATTTTTGCTACCTTTTCCCGGTACACTGGTATTTTTTTAATTTATTTTAGGTGTATACTAAACTCTTTCTATTTAAAATGAATAGTCCGTTTTAGTTTTATGATATCGAAAAACAAAGAATATTGACCACAAATTGACTTAAATTTTGGAAACCGGTCATCGTTTGTGTTTTGTCGGTCCTGTCTGCAGTTTTCCTGACGTGATTTAACCAACATTTCCCGCTGCATATCTAATATATATTAGCTTACACCTCTAAAAAGTTTAAAAGTTATGTTATTATGGGGCCGTTAAGCAGACTGTACATTGGTTTTAGTGCGGTTAAGTGTTGGGGTAGGGTTTCCCGTAAATGAATTTCTTGTGGGCATGGGAAATCCTAAAACTTTTCTGAGTAAACATTGACCTTATTTCCAGATAGTAACACGAAGAGAATCCTCAAACATATCCTGAAACTGGCCGCTAGCTAGTCAGTGTCCTTTGGCAAGGATTGTGTCCGTTGGCAAGGAACTTAGCGGACATTGCCTAAACCCAGTGTAATATTGCGTTCTACCAAATTGAAGAACAGTCTACATCATTCACAACACACTGCAACAGTTTCGGTAAACCCACGGTGGGTCGAGGTTATATGGTAATTGCCCGTCCCATGCATTTTTTCATCAATGGGGATAAACATAAATATCCTATCCTATCCTATCCTGAACTCACCAACTTAACAGGGATAGTACGTTCGGATGGGTGATTCATTGCAATATATGCAGCATGTATATAAAAGTAGTTTTACGTAATTGACACTCTCTAGTTTTAGATTCGTTTTGTCATAATTGGACATTCAAATTACGTAAGAATTTATTAAATAAACGCTTTATGTCCCTAAAATGCGTTGAGATATAAACACGTGCAATATATTTATGAAATGTGGAATATTGTAATGGATTGGTCAATGTAATGTTTTAGGGTTATTGTTATTTTGGTTTTGTGTGTTATATTTTTGTAGCTTTTCCACTTTAATCGTGTCACTTTGCACTTATCTTTATTCACTGTGTTCGTAAGTTGCACCTCTTCAGGCGTTCTAGCCGTTTCTACCCGCGCGCACAGATAATTATTACTTCGCACCTGTTTGTTTGCGCGCGCTTTTATTGTTGTCCGTTCCGAATGGATAAAACAAAAGGAGTTCTCGTTGTGCATCCCAACGGTCGGATGGTATTTTGATTGTTGATCGTGTCGTTTCGCGAGTAAGCTGTATCTTTAAGTATTACGGTTGAGTATTGAGTATTGTACGGTGTATTGAGTGACATCGTGGTCGTGTACCGTTATCGGATACCAGTTGACGTTTGTCGCAGTTTTATTATTCTTTTAGCCGTGTTAATCTGTTACGTTTTATTAAATCGCCCTATCGTAACGGCATATTATTTACAGTAGACTAAGGCAGACAGGTCTCACGATTGGCCGTTAGAACAGGGTTCTGGGACCACACTTCTATTTTAGGCGCAAAAAAGGCCGTAACAATATTGTACCCTCTGTTGGATGGGTGGCAGTGGTTTAATAGGGTTTTGCACAGAGGTTACGTGTTGCTATTTTAACATCGGGCGGGCGGTTCCACATTCCGATATTTGTGGAGGATGGATCAGCTTCGACGTGTATGAGCATCCCGGTGTGAGTTGCATGGGATTTCGTATAATAAGGTGCCAAGCTCCGTTAAAAGCTGGATCGCCGTTGCTTGTCGACATTACATATGTCTGAATAATACAAGTTGACTCATGAGTATAAAAGCAAGGTTATACGTGTACAAGACCATCATATTAATTGTGGTGAATAGCGCTGCAAAGGTTCGAACGAAATGTCTACATCGATTATCTAACAAGGCTAGGTATATGTTTGTTGTTAAACCCATAATAACCTATTGTGCAATATATATAATTTGTTCTCACAAACCGTGGTATTGTAGTTTATAGCAAGCCAGATTCGATTCCATTTTTTATCACAATCGTGGTCCTGACGTAATTATAAACTACGTCATACATTTCCTTGTCTACAATATCGACCAGCGCTGCACCAAGTAGTTTGCAAGAATTCTGTGCTTCATAGCGATTCTGGTAGATCCACTTGCTTGGCTCAGACAACCAAATGAAAAACTTGTTGTGCACAATTCCGTCAACTATCAATGTAACTTTCTTTAAAATAAATGTTCTAGTCTTCAAATGAGATTGTTTATTCACATTAAATATTTTTAACATCCATTTTTCTGAAACACAGTTTGTATAACCAGTTGGTAAACGCAACCAACCTTTGAAATACAATGTCCAATTCACAACAATAGCGGCGTTCCAACCTGTGGACTGGTCAGTTCTTTCCATTTCAATCCAAAACCCGGATGAGGTCATTTTGATCACGATAGCATAAAATGTGTCCGGCATAGATGCATGGTAGGAGGTAACTGTTACATTGGCCGAAATGGGTGCAACATTCAAGCACATTAGGTAGCCAACGAATTTCCTTTTTGTCTTCCATTTTGAATACGATTGCATGACATTTTGACCTCGTTGAGATGCAGACACAACTGTATAATATTGGAATTAATCACAAATAAATATTTCCAAAAAAACCTTACCTGGCAAGGCAATGCTCAAACCACAGGCAACGACCATTAAACCGAAGAAATCTATGGAAATATCGTTAATATTTTAGTAAATATTACACCTGGCTTTGTTAACAATAGGTGGAAAAATATTTATAATACTGATTTCATAAATAAATCTAAATTCGATTGATCTCAGCTAAGATAAAAAAAAGTTTTTTTTCTTATGGCTAGTGCAACACATATTATAAAAGAGACCGTAAGGTACTACACCAAACTTTTATAATGTTTCCTAAAAATCTGTGGATGTTGATGACGTGTCTCTCTCCGCTGCATCTACATCACACAAAGCAACCCAGATTGTGTATAACGGTCGATGGAACACATAATCGCTTGGTGATTGTCGGGTTGTCGGGGGGCTATTGTAAAGTGGGGCAATCTTTATAAATAAAACTGGTATTCGACTTAGCTTTTAACCCGCGTTTAGTGTCTAGGCGAGAAATGTTAACTAATGTATTAAATATACACACATCTTATTGAAAACCCAAAATAAGTGTGGCTTTAAACTACAGATCGAAACATTTTCTGATTCCAGAAATAAACAACATACATATGGTTAAAACTCTCTTGCTTAATTTGTGACTTAAAAAGTACGACCTTCATAACTCACATATTTCAAATGAAAAGCAAAGAAAGAGGAAAGGGACATTTTTAAAAAAGAAACACATATGAGTTGTGGAAGTAGTGGTGGTTATCACGGGATTGACACTCTCTAGATTTAGATTAGTTTCGTATCAATTGGACATCCGAATGACGTGAGAGTGTATTTTACAAACGCTCTAGGTCGTTAAAATGCGCGAAGATATAAATAAGTGCAAAATATCAATTAAACGTGAATTGTTGTATGTTCGGTTGGATGGGTGGCGGCGGCTTAGTACAATTTTGCACAAAGGTTGCGTGATGATATTTTAATATCGGGCTGACGGTTCCATATTCCGATATTCGAGTACGATGGGTCTGTGGGCTCGCGCTTTTTAAAAGCTGATTGCTGGCTGAGCTTGTTTAGCCGGCTGCCTTACGGTCTTTGGCGAGCTGCGCAGCGGAAGTCTATAAATTCACTCTCCACAGATCGCCTACAAATAATTATTGTAGCCACGATTTGTACTGTCTTAATCTCAAACTCGAAGTCTATAACTCTTGATTCACTTTAGTTGTATTCTGCGTCTCATTCAATATACGGTTTATTCGCGACTGAAGTTACTTAGTACGTCATTCAGCATGACGCCAGTTGTATAGTCTAAGGTACGTTATACAGCATGACGCAGGTTATCTTAAGTACGTTATTGTAGGTTATATTGTGGGTTATATAGTAGGTTATTTAAATTTCCAGAATATATAGGGAATTTACAAGGTGCGAAAAGTTTACGTGCCAGACGTTTCACATCTGCACGTTTGACTAACTGTGGGGAATTAGGTGGAAAAACTATGTTAATGATTTAAACGGCAAAAATACAACGGCTCGTACAAGGTGATAATTACGTAAAAAGTAATAAAACACGTGAGAAAAAACATCAAACGCAAAACAACGACGTTTAAAGTATAAAATATTTTAGACATCAATTAAAACAAATATATATTATATTAGAGGTGCCACAGGTCAGCTATGACCTGTAGGATCAACCCGGTGTAAGTTGCATCGGATTTCGGATATCCAGGGAGCCAAGCTCCGTTAAAAGCTGGTTCCCCGTTGCTTTTCGACATTTGATATGTCTGAAAAATACAATACATTATGTGTATAAAAGCTTTAAAAAAAGGGGTCTACATCGATCATCTAACAGGACAAAGTATATATCTATTGGTAAACGCAACAAAACCTATTGTGCAATAAATATAACCTCACAAACCGTGGTATTGTAGTTCATAACAAGCCAGATTCGAGCCCATTTTTTATCAACAGAGACAATCGTGGTCTTGACGTAATTATAAACTACGTCATACATTTCCTTGTCTACAATATCGACCAGCGCGGCACCAAGTAGTTTGCAAGTTTTCTGTGCTTCATAGCGATTCTGGTAGACCCACTTTCTTGGCTCAGTCAACCAAATGAAGAACTGGTTGTGCACAATTTCGTCATCTGTCAAGCAAAGATTTGGATCATTTAAAATAACTCTGAAGTTATAAATTCTGTTTTCATGCAAAAATGTCTTAAAAACAATTGTTATCCTGGATCAATGCTTGACTTTATATAAATTCTTGACAGCAAACACATAATAGGCTACAAGCCTTAATCTCTTGCTCTTAGTTAAAAACACGACTTGGGTACCACACTTATACTTACATAGTATTCAGAGATAGTATGCTTTATGTTTATTATACGGCTGAATCAAAGTTACATTTATATTAATCAAAATATAATTTAGTAACAAAGTAACATTTTTTGTGATTGCATTTGTTAATACAGCAAATACAGTATACCTATTTATTAATGCAACCAACATTTAAAATACAGAGTCCAATCGACAACAATGGCTGTGTTCCAGCCTGCGTACTGGTCAGTTCGCTTCGATTCAATCCAGAACCCGGATGAAGTGATTTCGATCACGCTAGCATTAAATTTGTCCGGCATTGATGCATGGTAGTTGGTAACTGTTGCATTGGCCGAAATGGGTGCAGCATTCAAGCACATTAGGTAGCCAACAAATTCCCTTTTTGTCTTCCATGGTGAATACGATTGCATGACAGTTTGACTATGTTGACATGCAGACACAACTGTATAATGATGAAATCAATCACAAATATATGTTTGCAATAAACCTTACCTGACAAAGCAATGCTCAAACCACAGACAACGACCATTAAACCGAAGAAATCCATAGAAATGACTTATTACACCTGGCCTGCTAAACAATGGGTGGTGAAATATTGGTAATAGTGATTCCATAACTTAAATTTAATTAAGCTCTGCTAAGATAAGTCTTTACAGTTTTTTTTTCTATTACGGTTAGTGCAACACATTTTGAAAAATAGACCGAAGGTTAAAAGGTACTATACCAAACTTTCATATTGTGTTCTGAAAATCTGTGGATGTTGATGACGTGTTTCACCTCGTGGCCACCGTCAGGTTACTGGAGATATTGCTGCCTGTTGTATAATCCTTTAATTTGGTAGAACCCATTAATCCGCTTGGTTCAGGCAATGTCTGTTAAAAGCTAGCGACCAGTGTTAAACCTAAAACCTTTCGACTGAAAGGCGACACACTAAACCACCAAACTAACCATCCGGATTTCTGTATTTTTTGAAAATCTCAGGGGTAAACTGGTTTTGCACTTATATTAAAATGCCTGTAACAAGCTTTAATACGTTTAATACCCACCTATAAGAAAAACAAACACAACAACACTCGTGTCTATCTCACATAGTGCTGTTTTCCTTTTATTGCAAAAATATTATTAGTTTTGCGAGTCCTATGATATGTGTTTTGTGAAATATCGGTTAAAATGGCTCTTAAGATGCAAAACGTTGTCGACCCCTGGCCTAAACCAATACTAATAGTAAGAAAATTCCGAGGTTGGTAAAATAGAAAGACAAACCCCATTCGCACCTAAAACGGATTTCCGGTAAATCCCGAAATAAACCTACACTTATAGCAGCAATCAGACTACGTAACGCTTTATATACACACGAAGAAAAAGTTCAAACAAGTTAAAACTCGGAAGATGTAAAAGTACATTAGATGTGCAGCGGTCAATCTGGGATCTCTGGCAGGGAAATTATAACCAAGAATTAAACAAAAAAAAACGCCCTTCTCTATTTTTTGCTCCAATATTTTGTTTGTAGTATGTTTGAGAGTTTGTAACGGGTAATGATAGTCTCGGAGCATTTGGAAAATAAGGTTAAAGTTTTCAGGAATGTTAGCTATGATAGCTTAGATGTGCTTCTATTTAAATTTTGTTAAATAGGCCGACGGAGAACCCTAAAATTTAATTAATCAGGTTCAAATAAGGAATCTTAACTGACTTGTAATTATTTTGCAACGACCTATAATTTTACAAAAAGTCCAATAAGGTAAATTTTCGCCATCATAAAAAAAATGTAAAAAGAGGCATATTTTTGACCATTTTCAACGTTATCGCTGATATTTCTGGATTGGACAGCAATATTTGATTCAATTTTTTTTTTAAAGTTAAGATGTGTAACCTAATCAAACAAACAAAAATTTAATTAAAACAACCAATTTTTCCCTAAAATAGAAAAACCAAGGTGGGTATAATCAATAAATCGTCAGATCACCTTGCGCCCAACGTCGGTTTACCGGATCTATTTCAGTTCGTTAAGTATGATTCACACGTTTCTTTAATTTTGTGTGATTCACGCGTTTCTTCAATTTGGTAGAACCCAATAATCCGCTGGTTTAGGCAATGTCCGTTTAGTGCTTTGCCCAAGGACACAACCGACTACCTAGCGACCACTTTCAATCCTGCAGCCTTTCGGTTGAAAGGCGATGATGGGCTAGCCCACCAAGCTAATCAGTCGGAGCTTTTTACAAAACCTTGACAAGTGGCCATTTTCATTTCAAGGTAACTTGTAATCCTCTGTGGCTACCAAAACCAGGTCCCAATAAAAATTAAATAAGAAATATCCAGAATTATTGTGTAACCTTTTTGTATTATTTTCTTTTACCCTAGTCGAGTTTTAAACCCAAGGTGGACTGGTCAATACAAACCGTCTTTTTGTATAGGAGTCGGTATATGTATCGGTCGCGTTAACCATTCGGCCCCAAGACCGTACTGTGTAATCCTTGTCTTCCAATGATGCCAACAACAGTTTCTGCTATCACCAACAAGCGCTTGTTTACTTCTGAGTCCAAATATATTTGTTATATATACAACAGCTAACACAATGAAATACTGAAGTAAAAAGATAGGAAAAATGGTTTAACAATAAACAAAAATGCTTAAACAATAACACACGATTTAGGACGACCAAAGTGAAGTATGTTTTTTGACCCATTTTCGCATGAAATTTACGGCGTGGTCTGAATAGATCAACGGATTCAGTACACTGTTTAACGGGTGCAAAACTCCGGCGCAAACCACATATACAATGTTATCAAGCTTCACACCCGCTAAAGTAATAAAGGCCATAATGCATATCGGAATCCAGCAACAAAAGTTTGTAAAAATCATCGCAGCGACTGTTCGAAGCAACCTTCTCGACTTGGACTTTCCAACCTTTGTGACTTTCCTGCTTCGTTGGTATAGAAACAAGTAACAGCACGCCATGTATACAAACAGGCAGAAGTTAAAAACGATGATAAAGGTCGAGTAACCCCATGCAGCATCACCCACTTTAGCAAACAATCTTGGCATGCAGACGCTGGTTTCACTAAAGTAACCGAATTCACCTTTGATGGGGAGTTCTTGGAACGCGTTTGTGATGGTTTCTTTGACACCAAACCAGTCCTTGTTTGAAAAGTTGTCTAAAAAGTGATGGACGCGATTAGCCAGCCATTCCATGTCGGTCTTTCCGATTTCCTGCCTCATGAAGAAGTAGTTCGGAAACCACGCAGATTCAACGAAATATCCTGATTTGTAATTAGCCAACGGGAGAGTTCCGATAAGAATACCAACGCACCATGCGCAGACGATAGGTGCGGCGTAGGTCACACGTTTTATGCTGCTCATTCTCACGGGAAAGTAAACAGAAACAAGTCGAATGGTGGCCATCGTCGCCATTATAAGAGCTGATACTTCGGTCGAAACTACAGCCAAAGAACCAAGAATCGAGCAAGTATGACTGCTCCTCCATTCAGCATCATGATAGCAATAACTGCCAGAAAACTGACTTCCCATTGCAGACACTGAGAGTAGATAAACGCCCATGAGTAAATCCGAGACCGAAAGGTTAGCCACCAACCAAAGAAAGGCGACTTTTAACGGCTCCGATTTAGCTGTTCTAACCTGCATGATTGATATGATACAAACCGAAGTGTTTCCCAGCAGAGATATGCCACCCATTATCCATAAAATAACACGAAACACTGGGTTGCCAATCATTTCAAACGGAGATGAAAACACGGTCTCTTTCTTGCTGTTCGCCGGGCATTCGTCACTTCCGTCGCTACAATCCTTTATCCCATTTTCAACCCGTTCGCGCGCAACCGAGAGGGGCTGTTTACTCTTGCAGTAAAACCTGGTTTCGTTGCACACAGATTCCCATTCATCCGAACCATCATCGCAATCCAACACTCCGTCGCATAGTAATAACTTCTCGATGCTAAAAAAGTTTTTGGTCGGAGTGTTGCAGTAATATCGACCGGTGCAGTTCGTTTCGTCGAATCCAAGTCCACAAGCCAAGGAGAAACGCGGACGGCCATTGCAGTACTCTCGTTTAAGAAGAAATATAAGTCCTTTTCTTTGCCACACTGCTGACATTTCCTCATGGTGGCATGTAATATCGGACTTACAAAAATGAGATTCGATTGGACAACCCGCCCCACATTCATCTTCTCGGTTGTAACATTCTGGTATCCCATCGCACGCACTCGCGTTGGTGTAGACGACTCCTTTTTGGTCAGCCGGGCATAAAAAATTCCCGATTGGTTTATAGAGGCTTCGGTTTACTGGTTTAGATTTCATACAATACTTTAAGTTTGCATTTCCGTCACAGCTCAGCGATTTATTACAAACCACGTGCTCATTTGGCATACATTCGTTGTTGCACAGCATTTGGCCAAGCGGACAGTTCTTCCGGGATTTCCCTAAAACGTCAATGCAAAGTGTCTGATTCTCGCAAAGACATTCATCCGACATATCGTAACAATCAATAACACCGTCGCACACTTGTTTGGGGGAAAGCATCAGCTTTTTGTCCAGGCAACGAAAACATTTTAACTTTCCGTCGACAAAACATATGTCCGACTTATCCTGACAATATTGGTTATTGTTCAATAGATTCACTTGGGGAAGAACGCACGATTGCTTGAGTTGTGTGTAATTGCTCAACGCTCTGCATTTAAAACCGGGCACATCGTACATCTCGTCGCTTCCGTCAGAGCATTCTGCGAATCCGTTACAGAGGTTTGGTGTAATAACAAATTCTTTATTTTCACATTGCTGGAGCCCATTTCTGTTGTAGTAATTATTGATATACCACCACTGGATGTCAATGACAGTGCGATTTTTATCCGAATATATATCCACCTGTTTGTACTTCTTATATTTTCCTGATAATTTAAATAACTGAAGTCGGAGACTGTAGGACGCCGCGTCTCGGCACACAACAACTTTTGTGGTTGTGGTTTCTTTATTTCGGCCGTAGTAATACGGGACCGCTCTTCTTACAACAGTCTCTACTACGTCACATACTTCGTCGGAGTTATCTGCACAATCCTGTACGTCATTCAAAATGTCATCTTTACGCACGCAACCACCATGTGATGTACAGTTGTTTCGGTTCAGAATACAGCCACATGGCAAGTAGTTACCGCTACAGGTGCAGTTCTGCTCGTCTGTCCAATCCACGCAAGTCCGATATCCGTTACACTTATCATCTTCATTGTAGCAATGTCTGATTTCATCCTTAAACGGAGCGCACTTTCCTCCATTAGCGCGGCAATTGCATTCGTACTGATCGTTTGCGCAGTTGTAGCTGCAATTTCGTTCGTCGCTCCAGTCCCCACAAGTGGTTTTTCCGTCACACTCTGAGTCTGAGCTGTAACACGGATCCTGGAAGATCAATCCGTCACGGGGACAGGTACCTTTCTCGTTGCAGTCGCACGTCTTCTTATTGTACCGACCACACTTCTCAGCGCAGTTCTTCTCGTCGCTCCAGTCACCACAGTCGTTGTAGCCGTTACATTTCTTCATTCCGTTATAGAAACCACTCACTTGAACTCCGGCCCGCATACACAGTCTCCTGTCCCGAAAGCAATCGCATTGGTACCACTTTCCTGAAAATTTTACATTTACGCACTTTATTCCTATTCTAACGACCGGTTAGCGCAATGGGTTAGTGTGTCGACTTTCAGCCGAAGGGTTACTGTTTTGAAGCTGGCCGCTCGCCAGTAGGTTGTAAACTTGGGCAAGGCACTTGGCGGACATTGGCTAAACCTAGTGGAAAAATGGGTTCTACTAAAGAATCGTGTAAAATAAAGAATAAAATATACACCATACTGCAATAGCTCCGGTAACCCGACGATGGGCGGGAGGTGATCTGACGATTGCCTGTGTGATAACCCCCTTGGTTTTCCTATTCACAAGGATAAACATGAATATTCTATCCGTTTTGATTCACGTAGTTCATGTACATCGCCTGAATCGTGTTGGTTAACGGGTTAATCAAAAAGTGGAAATATATCTCAACCATATAATAGTGTATGATTATGAAGTTATCTATTAGATTCAGGCCATTTCCACTAAGTACATTGACCAAGGACACAACCGACCAGCTCAAGCGTCATTACAAGCAATGTGGAAGAAGAAATTAAAAGAAAATTAGACCTGACCTTTGTAAGTGTTTTAATACCAAACCAAAAGATTTCATGTTTTACCTTTTACGGCCAATGCCAACGTAGCGACCAGCAAAATAATCTTCATCGTTTTTAAGGCAATAAAGATTTGACTTGAAAATAAATTTAAAAGCGCAAGTTAGTATGAAAAGCAACTCTATTTGTTCTGATCCTGTAAACTATGGAGTAATATAATAAAAATAAACAAACCGATTGTTTTACGTAAACGATCTTTTTTTTATTTTTACCGAGCTGTGTTTAGAATTCATGACGCGATGGTACCTCGGACCGTTTTGTATAGGAATCGTAATAAATATTGGCCGCGTTAACTTTTCGGCTACACAACCTAACACATAAACAACATGTTACGGTTATTTACCGCAAAATTTCGTAAACCTGAGATTTCTATTGTTGCATACATTTTTCATAAAACCGTCACGGCGTCTCCGCTAGTTGGCGAAGGTCATGGCCATCACTCTTCCTTTTGGTTGTACCCATACATATACAAAACAATAGGTTTCATATATAATTTTTAATTAAAGAATTATAACATTATAAAACCACACTTAAACCGGCCAAAATTCCAGACTGCTAAAGTACAATTAAAATATAACTGTAACACATATCTGCAAAAATATACTGAGAACATTATTTGCGTATATAATGAGCTTATTTCAGTATGCACACTTTCGGTGTAACTGCAGGCTATAGCCCAGAAGTGGGCACACTATTTGAATCAGGGGTCGGGCCAAGTTATCGGGCCGTCACTCACATATAGTTTTTCACTGTTGATAAAAAGCTATCCTAAGAATTACGGTATATTTTTGGTTTAAACCAGAAAGCACTTTAGTCAATCGGCGCACAAATGTAGCTGTGAAATCACAATTTAGACGTGTCTTTGCTATTGAGTCTTGCAACATGTCGATAACATTAGGCGGACCAGAATAAAGAACCTGGCGGGCCGGATTTGACCAAGTCTGCTCTAGCCTATACATTTAGATGCAGCGAAGCAGTTAAGTGCGGTTGTTGCTAATACTCTTAGTAGAGTTGTTTGAGGGTAGTCTTTCACACCTGTAAATAAACATAATACGTGTAATCAATAGGCAAAGTGATGCATATGTTCTGAGAAAGTGTTCGGATTACCAACTCCGTTTGGTCTGAATTCAGCGAAATCGTATAGATTTAAAATCAAAACCGAAGTTTCGACGAAAGTTAAAGGGATTTTAAGTCTAAAATGACGAGACAGGACAACATTACGCTTTTAAAAAGTTTACCTCGTCAGACCATTTTACTTCTGTTATTATGGGGTGTTAAAGCAGACTGATCTATAAGTGCGGTCGGGTGTTGTGGGGTGGTTTCGGAAAATGGTTCATGGTATAGGTACGGGATACCACAAAACCTTTTTCCATTTAAATCTATTATTGACTTGGGTTAGTTTTAACTGTTAAGCTCTTTTAAATACCCGGTAATAATGTATTGCATCCACGTATAAAAATTATAATTAAGGGATTTACCGTGGTAACTTGGCGCAAGTAGACTCCGTTTGTGCTTTTACCAGTTCATTACACATTTTTATTTTTCGTTCGTTTTTTTTTTCTGCGTCACGTGACAGGCATGTCATGTCGCCAGATTGTTGACACTAAGGAGTTATCCAATTAGAGTAAAACTTTGAGTAATCCTAACTGGCATGCTTTTATTTTGCAATTTTTTTAATTTTAAACCCGCTATCGAAAAAATGTGAAAAAAGGCCCATTTTAAGGAATAATGGGATTTTTAAATTTTAACAGCAGGTTCTATTTTGTATCGTACTTATTAGCAACATGTTCCCTAAAATGTCTAATGTCTGTAAAAAAGCAAGAATCGTATCGGTGATTATCCCGTAGTTCCAAGAACGGGTTCGATCGAATCCTTTTGGAATCAATGATTTTAAGCATATTTGTGTTATCGCCGATATTTTCGGATTGAAAGGAAATATTTACTTTAAATGTTTAGGAAGCCATAATTACAAAATGTACATCAGAACAAAAAATAGGCGCATTTTCCACACCTATCTTTAATCCTTTTCCGCGAAATTCTCAATTATTCCATTCCACGGGAACTAGTGATCTGTAACATTTCTATAATATGAAAGATACTGCCCAATCGATTTAATCTTTCTGATGATGTTACCTAATATGGTTTGGATCTACAGTGGTAAATATTGGATAAATTGCTGCAGAAAAATCCGCGACAGACCCAAAAATATAAGGCCGTTTTGTGCATGTTCGGCACTAATTATTCTATAAGAGCCAATATTCCGGACTGGTAAGGATTATTCCTATTATATTGTAGGGAAAGTTGTAGGTGAAGAAAAAAAGAAAAAAGAAAGGGAAAACCGGATTCTACATACCGCAAGTTACCATGGGTAATACGTTAAACAAGTATAACTTACTGTTATTATGAATAACAAGTTTAGATTGGTAACTCGGGAACCTATAGTTCCTACTTGTAGAAACAAACGGTATACACTTTATATAAGAAACCAAACAAACTGACTCTTGAATCTTCGGTAGCAGGGTATCTTGCATGCAAACATATAGGACAGCTCGTACGGAGGCATCTCGAAGTTGGGCTTGTGCTTCCTCGCTAAACAAAGACCCGATCTGCAATCGAGTGTTGTTTGGTTTAGAAAGTACCTACATTTGAACTCCACCATCACTCCGAGACTATCACAATCAATTACGAATTACTCATTTCATTTCCATGTGTTTTTTCTAATAAATTAGCTTTTTTGAGCATAGCGCTTGAACGGAAGCTCTAATTTAAATAAGATTTTGTAAAATGTAAGTGCACCAGTAACTGATTTAACACTTAAAGAAATAAAAAACTACATAGGGAAATACCCTAAAAAATAGGATTTTGTTCTGAAATTATGATTGTGACAAACATGCCATGTCGCCCCGACATCTATCAAAAGGAGTAATAAAATCGCAATGAAAATTCGACATTTGTAAGATAACATGGTCTAGATATTCAGAAATCAAAATTTTGAGCAATGCATCCAGGGGAATTCCCCTGGAACGTTAAAACCAAAACGTTTTTTTCTAATAAAACAGCATTTGGGGGTATAGCGCTTGAACTGCTGATCTAATTTTGTACAAATTTGGTGAAATGTTAGACCATTAGACACTGTGCCAATTAAAAGTGAAAACATTTACTTAGGGTAATTTCCTTGAAAACGAAGATATGTTCCTGAATTATGATTGTGACCGGCATGCCATATTGCACTGACATCTCCAACAAGGAGTCGACAAATCAAATTAAGACTTAAAGAATTGTTACATAACATGGCCCACACATGTTATAACAGAAACTAGTCTACTAAACCCAGGGGGATTCCCTGAAACCATTAAAAGCTAAATCGGGCTGTTTTGGGAATTTAGCTTCATTTCAGTATACAGTCTTGAAATGAAGCTTTAATTTAAAACATTTTTGGTGAGATGTTCGTAAATTTAAGACGTTTATTCTTTATTTAACTACACATGAAAAATAAGTTTGGTTGGATAACTATGGGACCCATGAGTTTACGCTTGCAGAAACAAACTATATACTCGGTGTATAAAATACAAATTGTAGTTAGGGACCATGTGGCATGAATATATGGCATATTACATGAGTTTTACAAATCGTGGTTGACATTGTTTAGTATTAAAATGAGATTGTTGATTAAATATTTTTAATATCCATGTTTCTAAAACAAGGTTTGTATATATCCAGTTGGTAAACGCAACCTTCGACATACAATGTCCAATTCACAACAATAGCGGCGTACCGACCTCTGGACTAGTCAGTTATTTATATTTCAATCCAAAACCCAGAACAAGTGATTTCGATTACTATTGCATTGCATTTTCCCGACATAGATGCATGGTAGGTGGTAACTGTTGCATTGGCCGTAATGGGTGCAGCATTCAAGCACATTATAGATAGCCAACGAATTCCCATTCTTCAATGTTAAATACGATTGCAAGACATTTTGACCTTGTTGAGATGCAGACACAACTGTATAATGTTGGAATCAATCACAATAAACATTTGCAATAAACCTTACCTGACAAAGCAATTCTCGAACCACAGACAACGACCATTATACCAAAGAAATTCATGCAATTGTCGTTAATACTTTAAGACATATCATACCTGGCCTGCTAAACAATAGGTGGTAAAATATTTATAATACTGAATTGATAAATAAAACTAAATTTGAGTAAGCTCTGCTAAGATAAGTCTAAACAGTTTTTTTTTTCTCTTACGGTTAGTGTAACACTTATTGCAAAAGAGACCGAAAGGTAAAAGGTACTACACCAAACTTTCATAATGTTACCTGAAAATCTGTGGATGATTCGGCATAGTTTTACTCCGCGTTTAGTGTCTAGGCGAGAAATGTTAACTAATAAGGTAAAGATATACAAAAATCTGACTGAAAACCCAAAACAAGTGTGGTTTGTAAACTCCGGGACCCATCCGTTTCTGCTTTCAGAAATGAACTCCCTTCATATGGTCGACACTCTCTAGTTTGATTTGCGACTTATAAGTACGGTCTTTATCACGCCACATACTTCAAATGAAAAGCAAAGAAAGTGGGGGCGGGATTATTTAAAAAAACAAACAAAAAAAACAAACATGTATCGTCAAAATGAGTTTTAGAAGTAATTGTGGTTATCACGTAATTGACGTTCTGAACTTTTAGATAAGATTTTGTCATAATTGGACATCCGAATTACGTTAGAATTTATTAAATAAACGCTTCATGTCGTTCAAATGTGCAGATATATAAACAAATGCAAAATATCAATAAAACGTAGATTATTGTACCCTCGGTTGGATGGGTGTCGGTGGTTTAGTACGATTTTGCACAAAGGCTGCGTGATGATATTTTAAGATCGGGCTGACGGTTCCACATTCCGATATTTGAATTAAATACAAATATTTAAATACAACTAGAGAGTGTCAACCACGTGTTTAAACATCACTATTTGTAAAACACATGTTGTATACCATATATTCATGCTACAGGGACCCTAACCATAATTTGTATTTTATACACTGAGTATGTAGTTTTTGTTTCTGCAAGCATAAACGCATGGGTCCCATAGTTAACATACCAATGTAACATCTCTATAGTTCCCTTTTAATTTCACATCGTTTGATGCTGATGGTGCGCCGTCCTTGTTTGCCCCTGATAATAGATCGGTCATCCCACAAGGTCGTGACGTCACAACACGCCTTTATTTATTGCCTCGATTCCTCATTTCCTTCTTTTTATTGTGTTAGTACTGAATTTGCTATAGTAACGAAACGTTTATACTGAACCTAAATGATATTTTCTACCGAACCTAACTGTACTTACCTGCAAGCTAATCAGTTGGTAAGTTTTCATGTTATTCTTTAAGTACTGATTTACTGACAGTAATTTGATTGTATTTATTTTATTTATAGAAAACCGCCATTAAAGACCGTAAAAGAATCGTGCGCGTTTGGCTGATTAACGAGTGACATTCGCGTTGATAGTAATCAACGCACCACTAGTGTGATTCTGGGCGGAGTGCAGGTCGCCCACAAAAAAGAATCTACATTAAAGTTTTCAACTGACTCTTGGTCAGTTTGCTGAACCTAACAATATTGAAACGATCATGGCGTCAGACAATTTAAAAGAGTTTGATGTTGTGGAAGCTAACCTTCGCAAGAAATACATTTTAGCAGAGTGCTTGATGATTGATCCAGGATCCGCTTCCGAGCTGAAGAAGTTGGTATCGGTAATAGATGACCTTTACCAAAGACTTCTCTCCCTTGCCTCTGAAGCATTCACACCAGAAGAATTAAACTCTGAAGGCCATCAACCTCTAAAAGGTATAGTGCAATGCAAAGTAGAATTTGATACCCGTATTGGAGATTGGTTTCAAATAAATGACGCATTGTCTGATAAATCGGCAATATCCCCAAAGAGTCCTGACAGGTTGTATACCATCAGCGATAGTGCAAGCTCACTACGCAGTTCTCGGTCGAGCGTGAAACGACGTGAAGCTTATGTTCGAGCACAGAAAGCTCGCCTAGAAGTTTTACAGGTCCACCAGCGAGAAAAGGAAAAGATTGCTGCGGCCCAAGAAGCGGCCGAACGGAAAGCCGAGGAAGCTCGACGAGAATCTATACGGAAAGCCGAGGAAGCTCGACGAGAATCTAGACGGAATGCGGAGATGGCAGAACTGGAGTTACGAGCTTGGAATGAACAATGTACTAATGAACAGTCTCCCAACCTGCTGACCATGCCCAACAGTTCACACGAGCAAACCGATACGGTAGGAAACCCGAACATTACCGATAACCGAAAGCATATTTCGACTCGCATACTTAACGAAACCTCTAAAAATGTCCTGCCAGTGCCTTTTTCTACATTCGATAAATTATCGGTAAATTGTAATCGATTCGAAAGTATATCGCAACCGAACCCGGCGCAACAGGAGTACAAGCCTGAAGCACGCGCGTCTCCACGTTACGACGGAAAGAACCGTGTTCAGAGAACCGTATCTCCCGAACGATATGAACAGATTCACTATTGGGGTGATAGGACTCTCCCTCCCCGTCCGGAATTAATGAAGTTTAACGGCGACCCGCTTGATTATCACGAATTTATTCGCAACTTTGAGACACATGTAATGGCTCACGTACGGTCGGACTCGGCAAGATTGACTTACCTGCTACAACAATGCGAACCCGATGTGCGACGTCAGCTATCGCACTTTAGTAAAGACCCGGTTGGCGGTTACAACCTGGCACGAGAACAGTTGTGGCAATTGTACGGTCGTCCCCACATTATTTCAGCAGCATGTGCAAAATTGCTATCGAAGACGCCGGAAGTCGGGGAAAGAGATCCGAGTGGCCTACTGAAACTGAACATACTATTGCAAAGGTGCCGAAGTGCCCTGGCAGACGTTGGCGAATACGCCGGTTTTAATTCCTTGCATTGTCTTCTACCGATTCTTCAAAAGTTACCTGACAATCTGCAAGCGAAGTGGATAGAGTGGTCAGTAATTGTTTTTGAAGAAAATAAACGAGAAGCTGGATTTTTAGATCTTGTGGCATTCGTTTCGCGCCACTCTAACATATGGAATTCACTGTACGGTGAAAGCCTTTATCGCCGTGCCGACAATGTGAAGATGGGTTCTAGAGGTGGAAGGAAACTGAGAGTTGCAACATGCAGCACTGTATCTGAGACTAAACCACACGTGCTCCCGAATTCCCGAGGTGAAATGTGCATTTTGTGCTTTAAGAGACACAGCTTGCCCCAGTGTAACACATTTAGGTCAAAGAGAACTCGCGAGCGTCGCGAATACGCATTGAACAAAGGCCTGTGTTTCAGATGCCTATGCCACGGCCACCGTGTGATAGACTGCTCGTCGACGGAAGAATGTGGTGAATGCAGGAGCCCCTATCACCATACAATGTTGCATGCCGGAATAACCAACGACAAAAAGGTGACAAATAATGAGACTCCGATAAAGCACACGATGTCGTGTTCGTCCATGCTCTCGGAGAAGCTGGAAAATGACGAAGCCTTCGAACCCCAAGATATCTACCTGTGCGTAGTACCCGTGAAGGTTCGATTCCAAGGTCGCGAAGTATGCACCTACGCATTTCTCGATACCGGTTCTACAGCCACGTTTTGCAGCCAGACCTTGGTGAACGCCCTGGGATTAACAGGCGTTCGAAAACAGATTCAGATGACGACACTGTGTAATCAGTCGTCCTACAATGGAATGATCACAAATTTCACTGTATGTTCGCTAGATGACAATACCGAAATCCACCTACGGAACGTGGTATCCGTAGATCGAATTCCAGTTCAACCGAATGTGATACCTGATAAGAAGAAGATAAATGACATGTCTCATTTAAAGGGATTGGAATTCCCGCATGTGGCTGGTGGGACAGTCACGCTACTGATTGGTATTAATGTACCAGAGGCTCTGTGTGTAGAGCGCATTTTAAAGGGGAAACAGGATGAACCTGTTGCCTGGAAAACCCCTTTAGGATGGTCATTGATGGGGCCGTCGTGTGTGTCGCCCCGATCAACTACAATCTACAATAATCTCGCTGCCATTACTACAGATCGTCTTTCAAGACAAATAATGGACTTTGGCGATGCGACTGCCGTTCTAGAGAATCCTGCGTCAAGAGAAGATCGTGTGGCTCACGACATGATGAAAAGGTCCATCGGCTTGAAACGACGACTTCAAAAGGACGATGACTTACGAAAAAAGTACATGGCCTCGATGCAAACCTACATTGACAATGACTACGCTCGTGAAGTGACCACAAACGAACTGAATGCGTTCAACTACAGATGGTTTATACCTCACCATCCTGTGATGCACCCGCGGAAACCTGGTAAGGTACGGGTAGTGTTCGACTGCGCAGCGAAACACAAAGGGCTTGCGCTTAATGATGTTTTACTGCAAGGCCCAGACCTCATGAATAGCCTTGTGGGCGTGCTAATGCGTTTCCGCATACACCAAGTCGCTTTGGTAGCAGATGTCGAAGCGATGTTCCACCAAGTGAGGGTGGAACCCAAGGATCGAAAGACGCTGAGCTTTCTCTGGTGGAAGGACGGTAATTTGAAGTCAAAGCCATTAGTGCACGAGATGTTGGTGCACTTATTCGGCGCAACGTCGTCACCGAGCTGTGCGGCGTTTTGCTTGAGACAAACAGCCATCCAGTTTGGTCACCTTTATGACGACGTCGTCTCGGAAGTGGTAACCAACAACTTTTATGTTGATGATTGTTTGATCTCAGCTTG
The DNA here is from genome assembly GCA_000149265.1 of Ciona savignyi. Taxonomy (NCBI): domain Eukaryota; kingdom Metazoa; phylum Chordata; class Ascidiacea; order Phlebobranchia; family Cionidae; genus Ciona; species Ciona savignyi. The sequence goes on along the minus strand of CH002905.1, from coordinate 827,385 downwards.
CGATGTGAACGAAGCAGTACGACTCGGAGCACAGCTGCGGGACCTACTTTCGCAAGCCGGGTTTCGCCGCACGAAATGGCTAACCAACAACCAGGAGGTCTTGGATTCGATTCCCGAACAGGATAGAGCAAAGAATGTTAAGACGATGAAAATCGACGATTGTGTGGATGAGCGTGTGCTCGGAGTACAATGGTTGGTATCCTGTGATAAATTCACATATACCGTCGTTAAAAAAGAAGAGCCCCGTGACCAAGAGAGGGATACTCTCTGTGGTCAGTTCCATTTACGATCCTTTGGGGTTTGCAGCACCGGTTGTAATAAAGGGAAGACTTCTGTGGCAGAAACTTTGCAAGCGCGGACTCGATTGGGACGAACCGGTTTTGCAAAGTGAAGCAGACGAGTGGAAGTCGTGGCTTGACGTTCTTCCGGGGCTGGAAGACGTTAGAATTAGTCGCTGTTTTCGCCCTTCTGAGTTTGGAAACGTAGTTATTATCGAACTACACCATTTTGCAGATGCTTCAACCTGCGAGCTTACAGCGTCGGTGTCTTATCTCCGAAGTACAGATGATAACGGTAATGTACATTGTGCCTTTTTATTTGGAAAAGCAAGAGTGGCACCGACCAGCACCATGTCCGTCCCGCGATTGGAACTGACTGCCGCTGTGCTTGCCGTAAGAAATGACCAGGTTGCTAGAAGAGAATTGAAGTTAAGTGACTGTCAATCAACTTTCTGGACCGATTCAACAGCGGTACTTCAGACGCTATTCAACTCCACGAAAAGGTTCCCTACATTCGTGGCAAACCGCATAGCTGAAATCGAACGACATACCGACATTAAGAGATGGAAACACGTACCGACACAATTGAACCCGGCGGACGACGCTACTCGTGGTCTTGACCCAGATGCTCTTTCTGGACGTTGGCTTAATGGACCTCAATTTCTCTGGAGTACAGAAGATACGTGGCCCAAGTGTCCCGTTACACTCCCGGAAGTACCGGATGATTTTTTACCTGTCAAGCGGCAAGATGTCAGTGTGAACTTGTTAATTCCCGGTCAAACGGCAATGAACGAAACTGAACCGACAACGGATAGATTAATTAACTACTACTCGTCATGGTACCGACTAAAGAAAGCCACGGCATGGTTGCTCAGATACAAGGAGTATTTGCGCCAAAGAGTGAATCAAGATCGGGAGGCTGTATCAAGTAGGCCTCTTACCGTGGAAGAAATGAAATTTGCCGGTCTGCAACTGATAAAGTACGAGCAACGTAAACACTTTGGACCGATTATCGCAAGTTTGATGACAGGACAACAAGCGAAGAAGAATGAGTGTACGCGGGCTCTCTTGAGACTTAACCCATTTATGAAAGAAAACCTTCTTCGCGTTGGTGGACGCATAGAGAGGGCCACTGTTGACTATGATATAAAACACCCTATAATACTCCCCTGTCATTCCAATATTACAGAACTGGTAATCACTGAACACCACGAGCTTGTCGGACACTCTGGATCTGGACACACGATTTCTTCCCTGAGAAGGACCTACTGGATACTGAAGATAGGAGTCGCAGTGCGACGCGTATTAACAAGGTGTTTACCCTGTGAAAGAAGACGTACAACTCCTTCAAGTCAAATGATGGCCGATCTGCCTGCTTGTCGCCTGCAGTCCGACAAACCTGCGTTCAGTAGCGTCGGAATAGATTACTTTGGTCCTTTCTATGTAAAACAAGGACGTAGTCAGATAAAAAGATACGGCTGCCTGTTCACTTGCCTTACGATGAGAGCCGTGCATCTTGAGGTGGCTTGTGACCTTTCTACAGATTCATTTTTGAACGCGTTGCGACGATTTACTGGACGGAGAGGAAAACCGGAACACATTTACAGTGACAATGGCACTAATTTTGTTGGTGCTGCGAAAATCCTTAGATCATCAATAAAGAAGTGGAACCACCAGCACATTGCGGAACATTTACGCCAGAAAGAAATTTCGTGGTCATTTAACCCTCCTGCAGCTAGCCATATGGGCGGAGCATGGGAGAGAATTATACGGTCGGTACGCCGAGTGCTCTCTTCCCTACAATCACCGAAGACCGTTCTTACTGACGAAACACGTCAGACCTTGTTCGTCGAAGTAGAATCGATCCTTAATTCGAGACCTCTTGTTCCAGTGACCATAGATGTTCGAAATGACGAGGTGCTGACGCCGAACCATTTACTGATATTACGTGGTTCACCTAATCAAGCTCCCGGACTTTTCGACGATAAGGATTGCTACGCTCGTCGTCGATGGGCGCATGTACAACACCTGGCCAACGTGTTTTGGAAACGTTGGCTGTCAGATTTTTTGCCTCATCTGATAGAACGACAGAAGTGGGTGCAGAAGCGATCGAATATCCAGAACGATGACATAGTATTGTTGGTGGACGAGTCTCAGCCACGAGCAAAATGGACACTCGGTCGTGTAGTGGACACTTACGCCGACAAACATGGCGCGGTGCGTACTGTTTCTGTGAAGACGAAAAATGGTGTCTTTAAACGCCCGATCGCAAAATTATGTTTGATTGCGCAGAAAATGCCTTAGTATGAATAACTGATGTATTTAACCTTGTGGTTCTATTTCGTGAACTTACGTCGATGTTTTTGTTGTTTATTGTAAATATATGCGTTGTATATTTGTCGGGGGGAATGTAACATCTCTATAGTTCCCTTTTAATTTCACATCGTTTGATGCTGATGGTGCGCCGTCCTTGTTTGCCCCTGATAATAGATCGGTCATCCCACAAGGTCGTGACGTCACAACACGCCTTTATTTATTGCCTCGATTCCTCATTTCCTTCTTTTTATTGTGTTAGTACTGAATTTGCTATAGTAACGAAACGTTTATACTGAACCTAAATGATATTTTCTACCGAACCTAACTGTACTTACCTGCAAGCTAATCAGTTGGTAAGTTTTCCATGTTATTCTTTAAGTACTGATTTACTGACAATAATTTGATTGTATTTATTTTATTTATAGAAAACCGCCATTAAAGACCGTAAAAGAATCGTGCGCGTTTGGCTGATTAACGAGTGACATTCGCGTTGATAGTAATCAACGCAACCACTAGTGTGATTCTGGGCGGAGTGCAGGTCGCCCACAAAAAAGAATCTACACCAAACACATTATCAATATTAAGTTAAATAAAGAATAAACGTCCTAAATTTACGAACATTTCACCAAAATTGTTTTAAATTAAAGCTTCTTTTCAAGCGCTGTAGTGAAATAAAGCTAAATTCCCAAATAGTCCGATTTAGTTTTTCATTGTTTCAGGGAATTTCCCTGGGTTTAATAGATAAGTTTCTGTTTTTACATAAGTGAGTCATGTTATGTAGCAATTCTTAAAGTTTTAATCTGATTTGTCGACTTCTTGTTGGAGATGTCAGTGCGATATGGCATGCCTGTCACAATCATAATTCAGGAACATATCTTCGTTTTCATGAAAATTAACCTCAGTAAATGTTTTCTTTATTTAATTGGCACAGAATGTCTAATGTTTTAACATTTTACCATTTTTTTTTATAAAATAGAGCAGCCGTTCAAGCGCTATGGCCACAAAATCGAATTTATTAGAAAAAAAATGTTTTGGTTTTTTAACGTCAGATGGGAATTCTCCTAGATTCATTACCCAAATTTTTGATTTCTGCACATTTAGACCATGTTATCTTACAAATGTCCAATTTTCATTGCGATTTCATTACTCCTTTTGGTAGATGTCGGGGCGACATGGCATGCTTGTCACAATCATGATTTGAGACCATATCCTATTTTTTGGGGTATTTCCCTAGGTAATTTCATTATTTTTTCCAATTGTTAAATCAGTGACTAATGCACTTACATTCCACCGAATTTGATACAAATTGTAACAGCCGTTTAAGCGCTATGCCCCAAAAAAGCATTTTTTTAGAAAAAAGTAGCGTTTTGGTTTTTAACGCCCCAGGGGAATTTCCCTGAATTTATCACCCAAAATTTTAGTTTCTGCATATCTAAACCATGTTGTCTAAAAAATGTCCAATTTTCAGTGCGATATAATTACCCCTTCTGATAGATGTCGGAGCCACAAGCCACGCCTGTCACAACCATGAATCAGAACAAAATCTTGTTTTTTAGGGTATTTCCCTGGATATTTTTTGTATTTCTTTAAAGTGTTATATCAGTTGCTAATGTTCTTACATTATACCAAATCTAACCAAAATTGAAGTTGACGTTCAATCCCTATGCTTAAAAAAGCTAATTTTTTAGACAAAAATACCATTTTGGTTTTTCACCTTCCAGGGGAATTCCCCTGGCTAAATTACCCAAAATATTGGTTTCTGCATATGTGCGCTAACAAATGTTAAAGTTTCATTGCAATTCCATCAGCCCTTCTGGTAGATGTCGAAGCCACAAGCCATGCCTGTCAAACCTATGACGAAAAAAAACGAAAAAAAACGGACAAAAGCACTAGAGAGTGTCAACCATGTGTTTAACCACCACTATTTGTAAAACACATTTTGTATACCCTATATTCATGCTACAGGGTCCCTAACCACAATTTGTATTTTATACACTGAGTATGTAGTTTTTATTTCTGCAAGCATAAACGCATGTGTCCCATAGTTAACATACCAAACTTATATTCCATGTTTAGTTAAATAAAGAATAAAACTCTTAAATTTATGAACATTTCACCGAAAATGTTTTAAATTATAGCTTCTTTTCAAGCGCTGTAGTGAAATAAAGCTAAATTCCCAAAACAGCCCGATTTAGTTTTTCGTTGTTTTAGGGAATTCCCCTGGATTTAGTAGATAAGTTTCTGTTTTTACATAAGTGAGTCATGTTATGTAGCAATTCTTAAAGTTTTAATCTGTTTTGTCGACTTCTTGTTGGAGATGTCAGTGCGATATAGCATGCCTGTCACAATCATAATTCAGGAGGCATAACTTCGTTTTCATGGAAATTAACCCTAAAGTAAATGTTTTCTTTTTTGAATTGGCACAGAGTGTCTAATGTTTTAAAATTTTACTGAATTTTAATAAAATTAAAGCAGCCGTTCAAGCGCTATGGCCACAAAATATAATTTGATAAAAAAAAAGTTTTGAGGGAATTCCCCTAGATTCATTACCTAAATTTTTGGTTTCTGCATATGTAGACCATGTTGTCTTACAAATGTCCAATTTTCATTGCGATTTCATTACTTCTTTTGGAAGATGTCGGGGCGACATGGAATCCTGGTAATAAACATGATTTGAAGAACATATCCTATTTTGTTGGGTGATTTTCATAGGTAATGTGATTTTTGATTTTTTTTAGAGTATTAAAGGTCAGTGACTAAGTGCAGCTTACATGTCCGCCAAATCTGATGGTCAAATGTGTAAGCATCCGTTTAAGCGCTATGCCCAAAAAAGGCTATTTTTGTAGAAAAAAATACCGTTTTAGTTTTTAACGTCTAAGGGGAATTCCCCTAGATTCATCACCCGATATTTCGGTTTCCGCATATCTAGACTATGTGCGCTAACAAATTTCAAAATTTTATTGCAATTCCATGACTTTTTCCAGTAGATGTCGGGGCCACATGCCATGCCTGTCACAATCATAATTTGAGAACAAAATCTTATTTTTTCGGGTATTTCCTTAGGTAATTTTTTCATTTCTCTTTAGTGTTATATCATTGGCTAATGTTTTTCTTACATTTTACCAAATCTAATTAAAATTGGAGTAGCCGTTTAAACGCCATGCGCAAAAAAACTATTTTTTTAGAAAAAACTACCGTTTTGGTATTTAACCTCTCAGGGGAATTCCTCTGGGTATATCACCCAAAATTTTGGTTTCTGCACATCTAGACCATGTGCGCTAACAAATGAAAAAGTTTTATTGCGATTCCATTACTTTTTCTAGTAGATGTCGGGGCCACATGCCATGCCTGTCACAATCATGATTTGAGAACAAAATTTTATTTTTAGGGTATTTCCCTAGGTAATTTTTTCATTTATCTTTAGTGGTATATCATTGGCTAATGTTTTTCTTACATTTTACCCAATCTAATTGAAATTAAAATTGGAGTAGCCGTGTAAACGCCATGCGAAAAAAAATAATTTTTTAAAAAAAATACCGTTTTGGTATTTAACCTCTCAGGGGAATTCCCCTGGGTATATCACACAAAATTTTGGTTTCTGCATATCTAGACCATGTTCGCTAACAAATGTCAAAGTTTTATTGCAATTACATTATCCCTTCTGGTAGATGTAGGAGCCACAAGCCATGACTGTCACAATCATGATTTGAGAACAAAATCGTATTTTTAGGGTATTTCCCTAGGTAATTTTTTGATATCTTTTAAAGTTTGTATCATTGGCTAATGTTCTTACAATTTACCAAATCTAATTAAAATTGGAGTAGCCGATCAATCGCTATGGCCAAAAAATGTACCTTTTTTAAAAAAAGTACCATTTTGGTTTTTCACCTGTCAGGGGAATTCCCCAAAGTAAATTACCCAAAATTTTGGTTTCTGCATATCTAGACTATGTGCACTAACAAATGTCAAAAGTTTTATTGCGATTTCATAACTCCTTCTGGTAGATGTCGGAGCCACAAGCCATGACTGTCAAACCTTTGACGAAAAAAAAAAAAAACGGACAAAAACAATATGTGTCCCATATTTCCAAATAAATATATACTGTGTATAAAAGCTTTGCAAGGTTGTACGTTTCACAACAAGACTATCGAATTAATTGCGACAAATAGCGCTGCAAAAGCTCGAACGAAAAGTGTACATCGATCATTTACCAATGCAAAGTATATGTTTATTGTTAAACGCAACATAACCTTTTGTGGAATATATATATAAATTATCCCTACAAACCGTGGTATTGTATTCATAGCTAGCCAGATTCGAGGCCATGGTCTACGAAAAGAGCCAATCGTGGTCCTGACGTAATTACAAACTGCGTCATACATTTCGGTGTCTAGAATATCGACCAGCGCGGCACCAAGTATTTTGCAGGATTTCTGTGCTTCATAGCGATCCTGGTAGATCCACTTGCTTGGCTCAGACAGCCAAATAAATAACATGTTGTGCACAATTCCGTCATCTGTCAATGTGATTTTCTTAAAAATAGTTGTTTTTCATTTTAAAAATGAGATTGTTGATTTACCCATAAATATTTTTGATATCCATTTTTCTAAAACACGGTTTGTATAATCAGTTAGTAAACGCAACCAACCTTCGAAATACAATGTCCAATTCACAACAATAGCGACGTTCCAGCCTGTGGACTGGTCAGTTCGCTTCATTTTAATCCAGAACCCAGATGAAGTGATTTCGATCACTATTGCATTGAATTTGTCCGGCATAGATGCATGGTAGGTGGTAACTGTTGCATTGGTCAAAAAAGGCACCGCATTAACCCTTAGACCACGACGGTTACATATTTGTAACCGAGAAGTGTCCCCGAAAAAAAAATGCACAATTCAGTCGTTTCTTGGGGGATTTTTCTAGTTTTTATATTTTTGGAAAGCATTTGAATAGATCTTTCGAAATAACGCATAAAAACATAACCTTTGCATTTAAAATTTTTGAGTAATATTGCTCCAAACATGTTTCTTTGAAATTTTTGTATCTAGTTCAACTTTTAAGCATAACATCGCTTTTTATGTTCTGGGGAGTTAAAATTGTTACATTAGTTGCTGTGAGAATAAAACTAGCAGTAGCCATCTTTGTTTTCGCTTTTACCAGTCATTTTCGATCTTTCAACGATATATGTATACATATGTGTATATGACTTTTTTTTAATTACTATTGATATTTATTCATTTTTTCGTCTTTATTTTGTTTGTTATTGAATTATTATTTGATATTCAGAAGAAATATGACAATTTACCGCCGATCAGGCTGCCATCAGGACCAAGGCCGACAGTGATTCTGATGATGAAATGCCTTATTTGTCAGTCATGGGTGACGTCATCACGCTTAGTTGACGTCATCAATAAATAAAAGATATAACTTTGTAGGAAATGTCATTCTGAACAACTTTGTAATACATTACTATCTTCTACAAGCTACCAGTAACGAGTAATTAGAGTATAAAGTATTGATTATGACGTCATTACAAATTCTACGACGTCATCAAAAAAACAAAAATACCAATTTGTAGAAAATTATATACTGGACAACTTTGTAATAGATTATTTTTTCCTAAGTCCAACAGTATTCGCAGCAAACGAGGTCAAAGCAACCTTACTCAAAACTGCCAAAAACGGCAAAAGTTCCGTCGTGGTCAAAGGGTTAAACCAACAAGCTATTTTGGCCGACTTAATTATCAGTAATTAAATACTCTAATAAATCTAAACTCATTTTGCGCTAAATCTCCGCGTGGAAACACACAATAATTATGGGTCCCATTTGAAAAAATGGGACACATATTGTTTTTGTCCGTTTTTTTTTGTTTTTTTTTCGTTAAACGCTTGACAGGCATGGCATGTCGCTCCGACATCTACCAGAAGGAATAATGGAATCGTAATGAAACTTGGTTATTTGTTGGAAAACATGGTCTAGATATGCAGAAACCTAAATTTTGGGTGATAAATCAAGGGGAATTCCACTGGCATGTTAGAAACCAAAACGGTATTTTTTACGAAAAAATGGCTTTTTCAGGCTTAGCGCTTGAACGGCTGCTTCATTTTTTTTTTAGATTGGGTGGAATGTAAGTACATTACTCACTGATATAACAATTAGAAGAAATAAAAAATTTTACCCAGGTAAATACCCTAAAAAATACGATTTTGTTCTCAAATCATGATTGTGACAGCCATGCCATGTCGCCCCGACATCTACTACAAGGAATAATGCAATCGTAATGAAAATTTGTCATTTGTTAGATAACATGGTCTAGATATGCAGAAACCAAAATTTTGGGTGATAAATCTAAGGAAATTCCCCTGGGACGTTAAAAACCAAAACGGTATTTTTTACAAAAAAATTGACTTTTTTAGGCATAGCGCTTGAACGGCTGCTCCAGTTTTATTCAAATTTGGTGGAATGTAAATACATTACTCACTGATATAACTATTAGAAGAAATAAAAAAATACCTAGGTAAATACCCTAAAAAATAAGATTTTGTTCTCAAATCATGATTGTGACAGGCATGCAATGTCGCCCCGACATCTACTAGAAGGAATAATGGAATCGTGATGAAAATGTGTCATTTGTTAGACAACATGGTCTAGATATGCAGAAACCAACATTTTGGGTGATAAATCTAAGGAAATTCCCCTGAGACGTTAAAAACCAAAACGGTATTTTTTACAAAAAAATTGACTTTTTTAGGCATAGCGCTTGAACGGCTGCTCCAATTTTATTCAAATTTGGTGGAATGTAAATACATTCCTCACTGATATAACAATTAGAAGAAATAAAAAAATACCTTGGTAAATACCCTAAAAAATAAGATTTTGTTCTCAAATCATGATTGTGACAGGCATGCAATGTCGCCCCGACATCTACTAGAAGGAATAATGGAATCGTGATGAAAATTTGTCATTTGTTAGACAACATGGTCTTGATATGCAGAAACCAAAATTCTTTGAGATAAATCTAAGGGAATTCCCCTGGGAGGTTAAAAACCAAAACGGTATTTTTTTACAAAAAAATGACTTTTTTAGGCATAGCGCTTGAACGGCTGCTCCAATTTTATTCAGATTTGGTGGAATGTAAGTGCATTACTCGCTGATATAACAATTAAACAAAATATAGATAATGCTCTTTAACCGATTTTCAGATAAATCACCCCGAAACACAACGCCACAAATTAGCATTCTAACACTATATATACACACGAATAAATAGTTTAATAAGTTTTGGGTAAATCACTCATGATATGTTAGTTACATAAATCCCATTGATGACAGCTTGATGACAGGGAAATTCAGGAAGAAAAGGAACACCTGATTTTTTCTTCAGTTTAGGGTTATTTCGAGACTATGTAACGAGTATTCAGGCTTAGAACACTTGGAAATCAAGATTAAATGTATATAGAATGTTGGCGTAGATATGCTTTTATCAGATAGCCCAAAGGAATATCCCTAAATTTCACGTATTTTTAAAAAAATAATATTTGTAATCGACATATATAGTTGAACCCGCGTTCTGAAAAAATGTTGGATAATAAGGCGCGGATGCATACGAATCTAATATACTTATTTAACTGAGCATTAAAAATAAGATTGATTTTGTAACTCACGGACCGATCAGATTCTGCTTGCAAAAACAAGCCTCAGAAAACTTGTATAAACTAGAAAATGTCACTTGTTAGCCACCAATATTTTTGAAACCAATTCTGACTATACTATATATGCTTTCTTAGTAGGGGGTTCCCGCAAATTGATTCATAGTGGGTACCTTTTGTTCACTGAAATCCACTATCGATTTGTGTTGGTTTTAACTGTTAAGCTTTTTACTATGCCTAAAATAGTGTATTGCATCCACGATTGAATATTATAATTAAACAGTATATGGACTGCGTTTGTATATGGTTTGTACGGAGATATCGGCGAACTCTCAAAATGCAGAAAAATTGGCCTGCTTATTACATATTCCTGATAGCGGAAATTCACCATTTTTGAAGTAAAAAGTCGTTGCAAAATATCAACAAACCAGTGAAAATTCCTGAAAAGTGTAACCTAATTGGAAACCCCTTATGCCAATAATTAATAAAGGGACATAGCCTGTCTGTCACAAGCGTGTCGCAGACAAAAGGAAAACAATTCATATTACAAAGCAACAGGTCATTGTGAAATGCTGCTAGATAGACACAATAAAAATACTCAACAAAACGGCCATCGATTGAAGCCATCGTTCTGGCATTTCCAAATTATTGATTTTTAAATTAATATGAAGCGCATGCAATAGAATACTGGAGCAGTATCCTGTAGAGCGGATGGTATCAGTATTTTCTAGACTAATTTAGTTTATTTTGAATCTTAAAAGTGTAATACTATTTAAAAAATGCTTACCATAAAAACTAATTAGTTTTTAAATGCTAACAGTGTTTTTTTAGGATTCTTGTTTATTTGCGCAATTCTGACAATATCGTTTTACAGTTAGGTAAAGGTACATCTGTTGAGATGTTTGTTGAGCTTAATACAAGTATGTGACCACAAAACAAGTTCACTTGTATAACAATTAATCAACCATTTAGCACAACCATTGTTACTATTATAGGTCAACCTCTCATTCTTAATGTTTGCTTCGCATTTTATTAACATTTCCATTTCGGTGAAATATGTGTGGTTTAGTTATTTATTAATCTTAGCAATGAAAAGTTACATTAGTGGCTCCAGAGCGGTTAAAAGTTATCGTGTTTTATTTCAGACATTAGTTTGTTGGATTTAGGCGTAGGGTTTAAAATGATAGCAGACACCATCGACCAAGATTTGATATCAGGACAGATTGGTTGCCGACGGTTGACAGCTGCAGACAAAGATGTAATGACCGATCTAATTCTAAATCATTATTTTTTTATTTTTTTTTTTTTTTTTTTTTTTTTTTTTTTTTTTTTTTTTTTACCGAGCCTAGTTTCGAACCCATGTTGGGCTCGTCACCAGGACCGTTTTTTGTATAAGAGTCGGTATATGTATCGGTCGCGTTAACCATTCGGCCACACGACCGTACGATTCTAAATCATTATTTACCAAAAGAGCCAGTTAACTCAACACTAATACGCCACTACCCTAGTGGTATATACGTTTCCGTGTCTGGCGAATACATCAACGTAAGTTAATAAAGTTGATATACAAGAAGAAGACACTTTAAAGCATTAAAATAATAAGGGCTAAACTATAACAGTATTCAGAATTGCAATTTATTTGCAACTCCGTTAAATACACGAAGCATTCTCCATACAGTACCAGGCAACAACGTCGATCAGCTACGAGCTCGGAAGCGTTTCATACAATGCCTGCAGGTTAAACACCAATAACTATCCCACCACATTTTCCCGAGAGAGAAACTTGTTCTTTCGTCTTGCCGTGTCTGTGCTTACCTATATTGAAACCAATAACACAAATGTATTCATAATTGCATCCAAGACAACGTTTCGTTGAGTGCATATAATAAACAAACTGGGGAGGACGTTGGGTTAATACTTGGCTTACTCCATCGCGTGAAAAAAGAAACGAAACCGCTATCCCAGTTGTCACCTGTGGAGGTACTTTCCTTGTTATTATGTTCATTTGTATCCCTAATCCTGTCTGGGAAGTAGGCTAACAGTTTAACTGGACAAGTGTTTGTTACTCAAGAACCTGGCGGCATGCAAGTTTTCGTCAATAATATTAAATAATAAAACTAGATTAGGATTTTGTTTGCTGCGTTTAAAAACCCTTACTTTATTACATCACCTGCTGTGATAATTCAATCATTTGAGCTTTTTTAGTCACGAAAGAGATAAGTTATATTGCTAAGCAATTGTCAGAGACTGCTGGACACCCTCAACAAGGATATTGCCTCTTATGTCGGAGATAGTTTATACCTCTGCGCTGCTGCGACAACCGTCAAGGAATCGTATTGTGGTCGGGAATATCGACTAACCCTCTACAAACAGTAATCTATGATACTAAACACCGCAATGTATAGGTTCTACAGGAAAAGTGGGTGGACCGGTCCGTGGATGTTCTGCACCAGACTGGTCGACAGGCCGGATTTCTGGACTTTGTTCAATTTGTCGCAGAAAAGGCACAAGTTTTCAATTCGCTCTATGGAAGAGAAGCTGTGTATGGCGGACATCGTGACAAACCCGCTGTTGGTGCACCCAGACGGAACACCAGAGCAGCTACATATAACACTGTAACTTCTAATAAAGGTAAGCCCACTTCTCCTGCATTATCTGAAACACCTGTAAAGCAGGTGGAAGGTCATTTCCAACTGCCCTTGCCATGGAGACCCAGACTGCCACGTCTCCCAGATACTCGTTTGATGGCGGAGAAACGCCTTGCCAGTTTGAAGAAACGTTTATTGAGCAATGATCTACTGTGTGAAAAATACGTTGACATCGTGCAGATCTACATCTTGAAGGACTACGCTGAGCAAGTACCGAACGAGGAAGTGGTAACTGAAAACCGAACCTGGTACCTGCCTCACCATCCTGTTCTTAACCCACGGAAGCCTGACAAGCTCCGCATTGTGTTCGACTGTGCAGCTAGAAGCAAGAACGTGTCATTGAACGAAGTTCTTATGCAAGTCCCGGATGTAGTAAATATTTTGGTGGGCGTCTTGACTAGATTTCGTTCGGAGCCCATTGCCTTGATAGCAGATGTGGAGGCGATGTTCCACCAGGTTAAAGTGGAGCCACAGGATCGTGACGCCTTGAGGTTTCTGTGGTGGCCAGGAGGGAATCTAAATTATGTACCTGTTCCGCATCGCATGAAGGTTCATTTGTTTGGTGCAACGTCTTCCCCGAGTTGCGCTGCCTTCTGTCTGAAACAGGCTGCCCACGTATACGGAAATGAGTATGATCCACGGGTAGTGGAAATCGTAAAGAGGAACTTTTACGTTGATGATTGTTTATCGTCTGTCCGAGATCCTAATGACGGCATTGAGATTGTGACACAACTGAGAAGCTTGCTGGCGAAAGGAGGATTTCGACTTACCAAGTGGCTGACGAACGACGCAAGCGTTTTACAGTCCATCCCAGAGGAGGACCGAGCGAAATCTGTAAAGACCCGCCAAATTGATGACGGAATCAATGAACGAGTGCTTGGAGTTCACTGGAGTGTGACAACCGACGAATTTGGATTTAATGTTGATCTTGTGAAGAAGCCTCTTACTCGACGGGGTATTCTATCTGCAGTTAGTTCGCTGTACGACCCGCTCGGATTCGTGGCTCCTGTGATACTTGAAGCTAAACTGCTACTGCAATGCTTGTGCAGGCAGGAACTGAAATGGGACGATGAAGTATCTGAAGTGGAAGCTGACCGCTGGAGAGCCTGGCTTTCCAGTCTTCCACAATTGCACGACGTCCACATTTCTCGCTGTTTTAAACCTAAGGAATTTGGGAAAAAATTGACATATGAAATGCATCATTTCGCGGATGCGTCGAAGATAGCCTATGGAGCTGTGTCATATCTGCGTATTACCGATGAAGATAATCGAGTTCACTGTTCATTCTTAATCGGAAAGTCTCGTCTAGCACCATTAAACACTAAGACAATCCCTCGATTGGAACTCACCGCAGCTGTATTGGCGGTGAAACTTGATCGACTGTTGAGAAAGGAGCTCGACCTTTTAATTACAAGCTCTACATTCTGGAGTGATTCCACTGCTTTTTGCAGATGATCTACAACGCTAGAAAACGTTTTCCTGTGTTCGTCGCCAACCGACTTGCTGAAATTGAGCGATTGAGTAATGCATCCCGATGGAAATATGTACCTACGGATCTAAATCCTGCTGACGAGGCGTCTCGTGGTTTGACTGCAGACGAAATAACGAAATGTGGTCGTTGGCTGAAAGGGCCCGAATTCTTGTGAAAGCCCACCGACTCCTGGCCGAACCAGAGTGTACAAATGACCGAACTACCGAAAGAGTTTCTGCCTTTGAAGGAAAATGTTGCTGTGACACACTCAACGGTTGCATACGTTAAGGAAGAGAATGCAACCGACCGCTTAATCGAGAAGTACTCTACCTTACTTCGACTCAAGAAAGCGACTGCCTGGTTCTTGAGATTCAAGACATACCTGCGTTCGCAGGTGAAGACGTCTTCTTCACCGCCTGTTTTGCTTACTCGTCTCTCTGTTGAAGAGCTGAAGAATGCCGAGTTGGCATTGGTTATGTATGTGCAAGGAAAGCACTTTGTTACAGTTATCGACGCGTTAAAACGCCAAGGAAGAAACCAACTGAAAAAGAGCGACTGCATGCGCTCTATGTACAAGCTGAATCCAATCCTGATCGACAACGTATTGAGGGTTGGTGGACGTCTGGCGAATGCGCCTATTGGATATGGCGCAAAGCATCCAGTGATTCTGCCACATGTTTCGCATCTTACAGACTTAGAAATAGGTCACCATCACTTGATGGTAGGCCACTCTGGCATGGGCCATACGTGGTCATCACTTCGACAAGAATACTGGGTCATCAAAGGTGGAGTTGCTGTTCGCCGCGTACTTGGGAAATGTCTGTTCTGTCGGCGAAGGAACGCGAAACCTGGAAAGCAGTTGATGGCTGATCTGCCGCAAGCTCGCTTGGGATATAATGAGTCACCCTTTTCCCATGTTGGTGTGGACTAATTTGGACCGCTGCTCGTTAAGCAAGGACGCAGCGAGGTAAAACGTTACGGGTGTTTGTTCACCTGTCTCACGATCCGTGCCATCCATATTGAGATAGCACATAGTTTATCTACAGATTCCTTTATCGCTTCCCTTCGTCGCTTTATAGGGCGCCGAGGACCACCACGTTGTATATACAGCGATAACGGCGCCAATTCTGTGGGCGCTGAGCGAATTCTACGAGAATCCCTCCAAGCTTGGAATCAACAACAAGTGAATGAGTTTCTACGCCAAAAGGGCGTAATATGGACCTTCAATCCTCCCTCTGCGAGTCACATGGGTGGCGCATGGGAGCGCATGATTCGATCAGTCCGTCGAATACTGACCACATTGACAAACGCACAACTTGTGACCGATGAAGCACTGGGGACCTTCCTTGTAGAGGTTGAGTCAATACTCAACTCACGACCGCTAATTCCTGTTACATTTGACCACAGAGATGATGAACCGCTAACTCCTAACCACCTTTTACTAATGAGAGGTGCGCCAAACCTCCCGATCACCTCTACCGACAGAACAGATTGTTACCGCAGGCACCGCTGGCGTCAGGTGCAGTACCTGACCAATGAGTTCTGGAAACGTTGGGTGCGAGATTACCTGCCTATAATTGCAACACGCACTAAATGGCATCGGATCGAAAGAAATCTGCAACAAAATGACATTGTCCTGCTTGTGGACGAAACTCAGTGTCGTTCCAAGTGGCTTATTGGCCGGATTGTTGACACTTAACCCGATAAATCGGGAATCGTTCGTACCGTTTACGTACGGACCAGCATCGGTGTGTTTAAACGACCGATTACGAAACTGTGCCTCATCGTCGACGAAGATGAGAGAGCGGACGATAGATGTACGAATGACGAGAATGAGAACGTACGGTGATCGGGTGCAGCAGATGATCGTGCAAGTCACCGAACTGAACATTTATTAAACATTGATTTACGCTACGATACGCGAATCTCACGCGTGATCGAACATGTGTTGCGTTATTTGAAAAATGTGTCACCGGGTTCCCATTTTTGGGGGGAGTGTTACGTCACCACATGTTATTATGGGTCCCAATTGAAAAATTGGGACACATATTGTTTTTGTCCGTTTTTTTTTTTTTCTTTTTTTTTTTTCTTCGTCAAAGGTTTGACAGGCATGGCATGGCGCCCCGACATCTACCAGAAGGAATAATGGAATCGTAATGAAACTTAGCCATTTGTTAGACAACATGGTCTAGATATGCAGAAACCAAAATGTTGGGTGATAAATCAAGGGGAATTCCCCTGGGAGGTTAAAAACCAAAACGGTATTTTTTATAAAAAAAAACTGCTTTTTGTGGCATAGCGCTTAAACAGCTGCTCCAATTTAAATAAGATTTGGTAGAATGTAAGTGCATTAGACACTGATTTAACACTTGGAAAAAATAAAACATTTACCTAGGGAAATACCCTAAAAATAAAATTTTGTTCTCAAATCATGATTGTGACAGGCATGGCATGGCGCCCCGACATCTACCAGAAGGAATAATGGAATCGTAATAAAATTAAGCCGTTTGTTAAACAACACGGTCTAGATATGCAGAAATCAAAATTTTGGGTGATAAATCAAGGGGAATTCCCCTGGGAGGTTAAAAACCAAAACTGTATTTTTTATTAAAAAAATTAGCTTTTTGTGGCATAGCGGATTTGGTAGAATGTAAGTGCATTAGTCACTGATTTAACACTTAGAAGAAATAAAAAAGTACTTAGGGAAATACCCTAAAAATAAGATTTTGTTCTCAAATCATGATTGTGACAAGCATGCCATGTCGCCCCGACATCTGCCAAAAGGAATAATGGAACTGTAATGAAAATTTGACATTTGTAAGAGAACATGGTTTAGATACGAAGAAACCAAAATTTTGGTGTAATGAATCCTGGGGAATTCCCCTGGGTCGTTACAAAACAAAACGGTATTTTTTATTAAAAAAATTAGCTTTTTGTGGCATAGCGCTTAAACAGCTGCTCCAATTTGAATAAGATTTGGTAGAATGTAAGTGCATTAGTCACTGATTTAACACTTAGAAGAAATAAAAAAAGTACTTAGGGAAATACCCTAAAAATAAGATTTTGTTCTCAAATCATGATTGTGACAAGCATGCCATGTCGCCCCGACATCTGCCAAAAGGAATAATGGAATTGTAATGAAAATTTGACATTTGTAAGAGAACATGGTTTAGATACGAAGAAACCAAAATTTTGGGTAATGAATCCTGGGGAATTCACCCTGATACGTTAAAATCCAAAAGGTTTTTTTCCAATAAATTAGCTTTTTGGGGCATATAGCGCTGGAACGGCTGCTCTAATTTTGATCAGATTTGGCGAAATGTTGGACTATTAGACACTTTGTGCCAATTAAAGGAAAGAAAACATTTACTTAGGGTAATTACGTTAAAAACGACGATATGTTCCTGAATTACGTTTGTGACTGGCATGCCATATCGCACTGACAAATAAGACAAGCAGTCGACAAATCAGATTAAAACTTTAAGAATTGTTACATAACATGACCCACATATGTAAAAACAGAAACTTATCTACTAAACCTAGGTGAATTCCCTGACACATGAAAAACTAAATCGGGTTGTTTTGGCAATTTAGCTTCATTTCACTTCAGCGCTTGAAAAGAAGGTTTAATTTAAAATATTTGTGGTGAAAATGTTCGTAAATTTAAGACGTTTATTCTTTATTTAACTACACATGGAAAAGAAGTTTGGCTTGATAACTCTGGGACCCATGCGTTTATGCTTGCAGAAACAAACTACATATACTCAGTGTATGAAATACAAATTGTGGTTAGGGACCCTGTAGCATGAGTATATATATGGCCTACAACATGTGGTTTACAAATAGTGGTGGTTGAACACGTGGTTGACACTCTCTAGTTTCTATTATTAATTTCGGGTAGTAACTTTTGTTCTAAAATTGTCCCCTGTCGAAATTTCTTTTAACATTTCTATGGTTTTGGGGGGAATTACCTTCTCGTGTCGCAAAAGTAGTTAATATGGGTCCCAATTGAAAAATTGGGACACATATTGTTTTTGTCCGTTTTTTTTTCTTTTTTTTTTTTTCTTCGTCAAAGGTTTGACAGGCATGGCACGGCGCCCCGACATCTACCAGAAGCAATAATGGAATCGTAATAAAACTTAGCCATTTGTTAGACAACATGGTCTAGATATGCAGAAACCAAATTTTTGGGTGATAAATCAAGGGGAATTCCCCTGGGAGGTTAAAAACCAAAACGGTATTTTTTATAAAAAAATTAGCTTTTTGTGGCATAGCGCTTAAACAGCTGCTCTAATTTGAATAAGATTTAGTAGAATGTAAGTGCATTAGACACTGATTTAACACTTAAAAAAAAATAAAAAAATTACCTAGGGAAATACCCTAAAAATAAGATTTTGTTCTCAAATCATGATTGTGACAGGCATGGCATGGCGCCCCGACATCTACCAGAAGGAATAATGGAATCGTAATGAAACTTAGCTATTTGTTAGACAACATGGTCTAGATATGCATAAACCAAAATTTTGGGTGATAAATCAAGGGGAATTCCCCTGGGAGGTTAAAAACCAAAACGGTATTTTTTTATAAAAAAATTAGCTTTTTGTGGCATAGCGCTTAAACAGCTGCTCTAATTTGAATAAGATTTAGTAAAATGTAAGTGCATTAGACACTGATTTAACACTTAAAAAAAATAAAAAAATTACCTGGGTAAAAACCCTAAAAATTAAACTTTTGCTGTTAAATGATAATTGTGACAGGCATGGCATGTCGCCCCGACATCTACCAGAAGGAATAATGGGATCGCAATGAAACTTGGTGATATTTTAGACAACATGGCCTAGATATGCAAAAACCAAAATTTAAGTGATAAGTTTAGGGGAATTACCCTGGGTCGCTAAAAACCAAAACGGTATTTTTTTAAAAAATAGCCTTTTTTGGGCATAGCGCTTGAACGACCGGTACAATTTGAATTAGATTTGGTGGAATGTAAGTGCATTAGTCACTGATTTAACACTTGAAAGAAATAAAAAAATTACCCAGGGAAATACCCTAAAAATCGGATTTTGTTCTCTAATTATGATTGTGACAAGCATGCCATGTTGCCCCAAAATCTAGCAAAAGGAGTAATGAAATCGCAATACAAATTTGACATTTATAACAGAACATGGTCTAGATAAGCAGAAACCAAAATTTTGGGTAATGAATCTAGGGAAATTCCCCTGAGACGTTAAAAACCAAAACGATATTTTTTTACTAAAAAATAGCCTTTTTTGGTGAAAGCGTTTGAACGACTGCTACAATTTGAATCAGATTTGGTGAAATGTAAGTGCATTAGTCACTGATTAAACATTTAAAAGAAATAAAAAAATTACCTAGGGAAATACCCTAAAAATAGGATTTAGGTCCAAATCATGATTGTGTCAAGCATGCCATGTCGCCCCGACATCTACCAAAATGAGTAATGGAATCGCGATAAAAATTTGACATTTGTAAGAGAACAAGTTCTAGATATGCAGAAACCAAAATTTTAGGTAATGAATTTTGGGGAATTTCCCTGAGACGTTAAAAACCAAAACGTTTTTTGTTTTAATAAATTAGCTTCTGAGGACACAGCGCTTAAACGGCTGCTCTAATTTGATCAGATTTGGTGAATTGTTAGGCCATTAGACACTTTGTGCCATTTAAAAGAAAGAAAACATTTACTTAGGGTAATTTCCTTAAAAACGAAGATATGTTCCTGAATTATGATTGTAACAGGCATGCCATATCGCAATGACATCTCCAACAAGGAGTCGACAAATCGGATTAAAACTTTAAGAATTGTTACATAACATGGCCCACATATATAAAAACACGAACTTATCTACTAAACTTAGGGGAATTCCCTGAATCCATGAAAAACTATTTCGGTCTGTTTTGGCAATTTAGCTTCATTTCACTACAGCGTCTAAAAATAAGGTTTAATTTAAAACATTTGTGGTGAAATGTTCGTAAATTTTAGACGTTTATTCTTTTTTTAACTACACATGAAAAAAAGTTTGGTTTGATAACTATGGGACCCATGCGTTTATGCTTGCAGAAACAATAACTACAAACACAGTGTATAAAATACAAATTGTGGTTAGGGACCCTGAAGCGTGAATATATGTCATACAACATGTGTTTTACAAATAGTGGTGGTTAAACACGTGGTTGACACTCTCTAGTTTTAGAATAAAATTCGAGAATTACTTAGAAATGTAAAATAACGACAAATATTTTTTTGCTTGTATAAAATAGCGGGACTTTTAAAACCAACATGAATTGAAAGATTATTTTAAAACAATAATGAGGCAATAGCCAATAACACCTATATCTATTTTTCAGTAGAGCTTATCTGACATTAGTGACCAGTCTGCTTTAACTCCCTATATGAAATCGTTAAGTGGCGTCCGAGTTAAATTTAGTGATAGTATTTTTTGTTCGATTTGGAAAAGGTAAAAAATAACACTAAAAATAAATATATATATATAAACTAGAGAGTGTCAACCACGTGGTTTTGAGCAGGATCTCTAACCACAATTTGTATTTTATACACAGAGTATGTAGTTTATTTCTGCAAGCATAACCGCATGGGTTTCTAAGAAAACAATCCGATCTTGTTATCCATGTTTATTACACCATTTATTTCATCTCATAGTTATTAAACCAAACTTTTTTTCCTTGAGTAGTTAAAACAGAATAATCGTGTTAGATTTACGATCATTTCACTAAAATTGTTTTAAATTAAAGCCTTTTGTTAAGCGCTGAAATTTAGCTATATTCCAAAACAGAATGATTTAGTTTTCTATGGCTTCGGGGAATTAACCTGGGCTTAGTACATAAGTTTGTATGTTTACATATGTGGGTAATGTTATCTAGCAATTTGTAAAGTTTTAGTCTGATTTAAAGACTCCTTGTTGGAGATGTCAGTGCGATATGTCATTCCGTCACAATCATGTTTCAGGAACATATCTTCGTTTTTAAAGAAATTCCTTAAGGTAAACGTCTTCTTTCATGTAATTGGCACAGAAGTGAATAACGGTCCAACCCCATGCCATGCCTGTCACAATCATGACATCTTATTGTTTAGGGTATTTCCCTAGGTAATCATTTTTATTTCTTCTAAATGTTAAATTAGTGGCTAACTCACTTACATTCCACCAAATCTGATCAAATTGGAGCAGTCGTTGATTCGCTATGCCCAAAAAGCTATTTAAAAAAAAAACGTTTTGGTTTTCCCAGGGAAATTCCCTGGATTTATCACCAAACATTTTGGTTTGTGCATATCTAGACCATGTTGTCTAACAAATGGCCAGCGTTTGACAAAAAAAGAAAAAAACGGACAAAAACAATATGTGTTTCCTTTTTTTTAAATGGGACCCATAACTAACATTGGTAAGCCAAAACATATTTTAAAGGATGCAATTGACACCTCAATCTAACACTTGTAGTATTTTATACACAGCGTATATCGTTTAATTTTGAAAGAAACTGAATTCCGTGTGCATATTTTATGAAAGAATAACTACCGTACACATTTTTCACCGTTTTCCGAAAAACTCAAAACAATAATTAGTCTTTTTAACAACAAGAAATAAGACTAAAGGATAATAACCCATTGCGTTGAATATTGCACAGGTGGTAGTTAATATGTTTTGGATAAGCAGTGTCAACTTCAATGTGAATTGTTTTTGGGGAATCCCCATATAACCCGTACATAACCGTTGTTTTTCGGCATATTCGGAACTGAAACAGATTATTTACTACACATTTTAAAGTAAATAAATAAACTATGAAAAATTAAACAGAATTAAAAGTGTATGATTGTACCGTGGACCAAGACAACACCACCATAGCGCAGTGACCAGAAATGTACACCATAAAATTACACGCGGGGTTCTTGCAGATCAACCTTACTTTAAAGGTGCGAAAACTCTATAATTATTTACACGGATAACAAAACCGCATCTTTTAACACAATCCTGTGGTAGACGGTATATAAATATTCAGACGCTTCTTGCATATAGCTCTTGGTGGTTATTGTGTGTATACTACACTAAAGAGCGATAATCACATGTTTAACCGCAATATGTGTAAAATTTTGTATATTATATATATTGGTGCAACTTGTACCAAGCAAGCAGGATTCCCAGCCACAATTGGCGTATATTATATACTGAGTATGTAGTTTATTTCTGCAAGCATAAACGCGTGGTTCCCAGATACTGGTACTTGAATGAACTTCTCTTTCCGGACATGATATCGGTTCAAATTGGTGTGGATCGTATGGACAAGGAGAACGGGTGTCAGCAGGTGATTAAAGGTTCGCACCGTATGGGTCGTATTGAACATGGAAGGATCGAACAGCAGGCTGGAGCGGATTTAGAGAGAGTAGCAGAGGTAGGAAGTATATTTTCTTACTCTAGTAGATTTGGTTGGAGGGTTGGTGAGTCGCCTTTTAGTGGTGGTTAAGGGTTAAAACTCGTTAATTTATGACAAGTTTCTGAAATAAATCGCAGACACGACGATGTTAAAACGGGTCGAAAAAATGCTCTGCATATATGTTCCATTTCACTATCTGCATTACTGATCACATGCATGTCAGGTCGCTATAGGTGATTGGCATTGACGGGCAATTTATTCGGGGTTAAACTTTCTGGAATCTTAACTATAGCGTTCTCTTAGCACGAATGACTAACTTGGTGGTTTCGTGCGGAGCCTTAAGGTAAAGAGCAATTATGTTAATGTTTTTTTTTATAAACCTAAATTTGTGAAACTTTTTCACAAGGTTAAGCAAAAGCACCTCTATATAATTTTATTAAGCACTATAACAATGTACCATTAAACGGTGATGTGCAGTTTCGATGCTTTTTCCTTTTCTTACCAACTTTATTATTGACGTTCATATCTGACCGGTTAGTTTGGTGGGTTTGTGCGACGCCTTCATCCGAAGGGTTGCAGATTCGAAACTGGTCGCTAACTCATCGACTGTGTCCTTGGCGAAGGCACTGCCTGAACCGAGCAGATTAATTGGTTCTACTAAATTGAAGAAATGTGTAAATCATATATAACATACCGCAATTTTGCTACGTTTGCTACGCTAAAGCGCGACGTATAGCGATGTTACTAAGTAGTAACTAATGAAGCCTGGTACAGAATTCGACGTTTTGCGTAAATTAGTTGGTTCTTTAATTTGATGCTAACTGTACTTATTTATGATTTTCGCAACCCAAACTCCGTCACGTAAGGTCGTTTTATTCTTGATTGAATGCGGATACCATAAAACACACACAGTTTGACAAGTTCCAGTTTCATAACAGGACAGGAACGACGACATATGTCGAGGCCGCGCTTTAAATTTTTGCCAATTTTTCTTACAAAATAAACAATAGTGTTCTGTGTTGGTTGTAAGTAAAATAACGAGAATACCTATTTTGTCATACAAACTATTAGCAAACTATTTACTGGGGTGCTTGGAAAACACGCTGCGACGTTAGAACGCTGTCAAACTTTAGATTTTTTACAAATTCATTGTAACATATTATAACGCACAACACACTCCATACTCGTACTGTATACTAGTGCTACACTTCATGGACAACGCAGAATGATTTAAATAGAATTCTTTTATTTTGTTGCCATAAATTTAAAACAAGGTTTCGTGCATAATGTCGACCTGAAATGGAATATGACATTTAGACAACATATAGCTGAGATAAAATAAATAATTTTACCTTGTTGTTTACGATCGAGTATGCTTACTCTTCGTTGTCATCGGCATCCAGCTGATCGGCTTCCGATTCTAAAATTTATCTCAGTTATAGATCTCCTCGTGCACACCAGTGTTCAAAAGCGGTAGGAGCTCTTAAAACATGGCAGACTCTCTTTGAAATAAATATTACCTGGAGTTTCTTGTTCTTGTTGTTCTGCTTGGTTGTACCAACGTCTACGTCTGCGGCGAATTCTGCGACGACGCCAAGCGTCAGATTCTTCAGTGACCAGAAGCACAAGTGCGAGAAGGAGTACGAAGATAGCCTTATTCATCTGCAAAATTCTTCGTTGTCACAAAACAGTCTCTGTGCATAAATAATAAAACAACTTACCTTTGTAGTAGTCTTTCAAGAAAGATAACTTTGCTCGGTTTAGGGCAGAAATATATAGCAGACACGACTTTTTTTTATTTTCGAAATTCCTCTCTTTTGCTCTACTGCTCAGCACGTTCTCTTGCATCGAAGAAAGCGTATATCCGGGATCGAGCAGATGATTTTTTGGTGCTAAAATCTTAACATTTAATTTGTACATAAATTTTCGCTGTAAGTTCTAAAGAACTATAATATCGATGAGATGCGACAAGTGATAAAGCAAGTCCGGGAATTATTTTCTTAACTTATTTCAAGAAAACACCTCTGAATGCACAATCAACACATTTATCCGACGACGCTCAATTCAAATGAAACAAAATTAACTGTGCGTTTTGAAATGTGGCTTCGGAAATAGCCACTTATTAATCTGCTGTGCACGAGGGAAAGGTAGCGGGCGTTGTATGTTACAGGTGGTTTGATAGGTTGAACTAAAGGTCTAGCAATTTATCAATCGTAGTGAACAACCTGCAATACCTACGGCATTATCGGCAGTTCTACCCTGGTGAGATAGTCCCCGTTAAACCTTTTCGGTTTAAACATATTATAAGTAATTGTTATGCTACGTATGGCAAAATAGTAATAAATGGTCGTTATTTTAGGTACAATCAAAACAACACACTACTCTTAAAACACATCTTTGCAACAACATGTGTGTTTGTAATTCGCAATGGTTGCACGCAAGTAAAAGTCTAATGCCTGATGGAAAAGTACGATCGATGTTTTGCGTTAAAATTTTAGCACCAACAAAAACATCCGCTCTATCAGGGATATACGCTTTCCTCGACGCGAGAGAACGTGCTGAGCTAAAGGAATGTTTAGAGGAAGTCATACCCTTATCGTGATGCGACGAGAGAAAAAGCACGTAAGGGTGTATTATTTCCTTACGTAGCCTCTTAATCAACAAGTTGTCTGAAGTTAACTGGCGTTACTAGTGGAGTTTTACATTTTTTAAGTTATTGGTGATATGTCGATGAAATAATTATATAAATAAAACATTTTAAGGGTTGTCATACTAAGTTTTGCCGTTGTGATAATATTAATACCTTGGATATGTTTAAGCCAGCGTTGCTCAATATACGGCTCTCGGGCCGGGGCCGGCCCGTGAAGGGATTTTGACCGGCCCGCAGACTGATATCCAACCTTATTCGTAATTAAGATATTAAATACTATTCATGTAATAATCCGTCCCACCAAGAACATCAACTTTTCACAGCTGGCCCGCTGACAAGAAGAGTTGACCACCCCTGGTTTAAGGGGTCAATAAACAGTTAAACAAGAAACACCGGAGATAAGTCAAGCACATGCGGCCAATCAAACAGAAATTGTGGAATTAGTACCAATGTTATTCAGCAAAGCACTTAATTTGACACGAGAGGTACCACGCGTCATATCCGCTTGATCATAGAGATCAATTTATTGGTTGTACGCCAACGCTATATTCCCATCATGTTACCAAAGCAAACAAAATCGCTAAGAAAAACTGAAACCCTTGGCACACCTTCCTTGATATAACATATAAGGTGATCACATTTGGAGAAACATGAAAAAACAAGCGTGTTCGGAAAAATCAACACAATCGTAAATCTCTAACCGGAACAAATCTATAAACATCAATTCTTAACATATTTAACACGTTATGTTAGTTGATTGGGAACTGTGTTTTTTTATTTTAAAAAGTATGGAAAACAGATTATGTTTTCGGCAGGTATCGGAAGTTGTATAAAACTAGTGGTTTGATGGAAAAAATAAGGTGTAACAATACATCAATCGAAGTTGACCCACTGCAATTCCTACGGCATACCCGTTTGTGGGCACGAGATTATCCAAAGAATTGACCCCGTTATTACATATTTGCGTTTCCCCATGTTATTAGTATACATTTTATGCTACGAATGGGAAAATAGTTATGTATGCTCGTTGTTTTAGGTACAAGCAATACAGAACACTGCTTATAAAATACATATTGGCAACAACATGTGTGTTTGTAATTCGCAATGGTTGCACCGCAAGTAAAAGTCTAATGCCTGATGGAAAAGTACGATCGATGTTTTGCGTTAAAATTTTAGCACCAACAAAAACATCCGCTCTATCAGGGATATACGCTTTCCTAAATGCGAGAGAACGTGCCGAGCTAAAGGAATGTTTGGAGGAAGTCATACCCAAATCGTTATGCGACGAGAGAAAAGGCACGCACGGGTGTATTATTTCCTTACGTAGGAAGTTATTCAACAAGTTGTCCGAGGTTAACTGGTGTGACTAATAAAGTTTTACATTTTTAAGTTATTGGTGATATGTCGATAAAATAATTATATAAATAAAACATTTTAAGGGTTGTCGTACTAAGTTTTGCTGTTGTGATAATATTAATACCTTGGATATGTTTAAGCCAGCGTTGCTCAATATACGGCCCTCGGCCCGGGCCCGGCCCGTGAAGGAATTTTGACCGGCCCGCGAACTGTATCTAACCATACCCTGTAATTGAGATATTAAATACTATTTATATAATAATCCGGCCCACCAAAAACTTCATTTTTCTTAAGCTGGCCCGCTGACCAGAGAAGTTGGCCACGTCTGGTTTAAGGAGTCTATGAACAGTTAAACAAGAAACACAGGCGATAAGTCAAGCACATGCGGCCAATCGCACAGACATTGCGGAATTACTACCATTGTTACTCAGCAAAGCACTAACTTTAACACGGGAATTACAACACGTCAGATTCGCTTAATCATAGAGATCAATTACTTGGTTGTACGCCAAACCCTATACCCATTATGTCACCAAAGAAACAAAAAAATGAAACCGTGGCCACACCCTCCTTGATATACCATATAAGGTGATCACATTTGGAGAAACATGAAAAAACGAGCGTGTTCGGAAAAATCAAAACAATCGTAAATCTCCAACCGGAACAAATCTATAAACATCATTCATGTTCATATATAACACGTTATGTTAGTTGAACGGGAAATGTGCTTTTTTATTAAAAAAAAGTATAGAAAACAATTTATGTTTTCGGCAGGTATCGGACGTTGTATGAAACTAGTGGTTTCTTGGAAATCAAGGTGTAACAATACATCAATCGTAGTTGACCCACTGCAATTTCCTTATATTTTCAAAGATTGATTTAATCAAAGCATACTTTCACATTCCCATGAACCCAGAAGACATTCCCAACACTGCAATAACCACACCATTTGGTCTTTTCGAATTCACCCGAATGCCATTTGGATTAAAAAACGCAAGTCAGACATTCCAGCGCTTTATCGACCAGGTACTCCGCGGGTTGGATTTTTGCTACGCGTACATTGATGACATTCTTGTTGCCAGCAAATCCGAAGACGAACACAAAAGTCATTTACACCAATTGTTTGCAAGACTCGCTAGTTATGGTTTGGTTATCAATCCATCAAAAAGCATCTTTGATAAAACGGAACTTGTTTTTCTTGGCCACCATGTTGACAACAACGGTATTCGGCCACTTAAAGAGAAAATCACCAGCATTCAAGATTTCCCACAACCAACAACCAACTTATCAACCAACAACCAACTTATCAACCAACAACCAACTTATCAACCAACAACCAACTTATCAACCAACAACCAACTTATC
>CH002905.1:747038-771016 GCA_000149265.1 Ciona savignyi | reverse complement strand
ATTCGCATGGTTGCACGCAGTAAAGTCTAATGCCTGAGGAAAAGTCGATCGATGTTTTGCGTTAAAATTTTAGCACCAACAAAAACATCCGCTCTATCAGGGATATACGCTTTCCTCGACGCGAGAGAACGTGCTGAGCTAAAGGAATGTTTAGAGGAAGTCATACCCTTATCGTGATGCGACGAGAGAAAAAGCACGTACGGGTGTATTATTTCCTTACGTAGCCTCTTAATCAACAAGTTGTCTGAAGTTAACTGGCGTTACTAGTGGAGTTTTACATTTTTTAAGTTATTGGTGATATGTCGATGAAATAATTATATAAATAAAACATTTTAAGGGTTGTCATACTAAGTTTTGCCGTTGTGATAATATTAATACCTTGGATATGTTTAAGCCAGCGTTGCTCAATATACGGCTCTCGGGCCGGGGCCGGCCCGTGAAGGGATTTTGACCGGCCCGCAGACTGTATCCAACCTTATTCGTAATTAAGATATGGAATACTATTCATGTAATAATCCGTCCCACCAAGAACATCAACTTTTCACAGCTGGCCCGCTGACAAGAAGAGTTGACCACCCCTGGTTTAAGGGGTCAATAAACAGTTAAACAAGAAACACCGGAGATAAAGTCAAGCACATGCGGCCAATCAAACAGACATTGTGGAATTAGTACCAATGTTATTCAGCAAAGCACTTAATGTGACACGAGAGGTACCACGCGTAAGATCCGCTAATCATAGAGATCAATTAATTGGTTGTACGCCAACGCTATATACCCATCATGTCACCAAAGCAAACAAAATCGCTAAGAAAAACTGAAACCCTTGGTACACCTTCACTTCGATGATAACATATAAGGTGATCACATTTGGAGAAACATGAAAAAACAAGCGTTTTCGGAAAAATCAACACAATCGTATAAATCTCCAACCGGAACAAATCTATAAACATCAATTCTTAACATATTTAACACGTTATGTTAGTTGATTGGGAACTGTTTTTTTTTATTTTAAAAAGTATGGAAAACAGATTATGTTTTCGGCAGGTATCGGAAGTTGTATGAAACTAGTGGTTTGATGGAAAAAATAAGGTGTAACAATACATCAATCGAAGTTGACCCACTGCAATTCCTACGGCATACCCGTTGGTGGGCACGAGATTATCCAAAGAATTGACCCTGTTATTACATGTTTGCGTTTCCCCATGTTATTAGTATACATTTTATGCTACGAATGGGAAAATAGTTATGTATGCTCGTTGTTTTAGGTACAAGCAATACAGAACACTGCTTATAAAATACATATTGGCAACAACATGTGTGTTTGTAATTCGCAATGGTTGCACCGCAAGTAAAAGTCTAATGCCTGATGGAAAAGTACGATCGATGTTTTGCGTTAAAATTTTAGCACCAACAAAAACATCCGCTCTATCAGGGATATACGCTTTCCTAAATGCGAGAGAACGTGCCGAGCTAAAGGAATGTTTGGAGGAAGTCATACCCAAACCGTTATGCGACGAGAGAAAAGGCACGCACGGGTGTATTATTTCCTTACGTAGGAAGTTATTCAACAAGTTGTCCGAGGTTAACTGGTGTGACTAATAAAGTTTTACATTTTTTAAGTTATTGGTGATATGTCGATGAAATAATTATATAAATAAAACATTTTAAGAGTTGTCGTACTAAGTTTTGCCGTTGTGATAATATTAATACCTTGGATATGTTTAAGCCAGCGTTGCTCAATATACGGCCCTCGGGCCGGGCCCGGCCCGTGAAGGAATTTTGACCGGCCCGCGAACTGTATCTAACCATACCCTGTAATTGAGATATTAAATACTGTTTATATAATAATCCGGCCCACCAAAAACTTCATTTTTCTTAAGCTGGCCCGCTGACCAGGGAAGTTGGCCACGTCTGGTTTAAGGAGTCTATGAACAGTTAAACAAGAAACACAGGCGATAAGTCAAGCACATGCGGCCAATCGCACAGACATTGCGGAATTACTACCATTGTTACTCAGCAAAGCACTAACTTTAACACGGGAGTTACAACACGTCAGATCCGCTTAATCATAGAGATCAATTACTTGGTTGTACGCCAAACCCTATACCCATTATGTCACCAAAGAAACAAAAAAATGAAACCGTGGCCACACCTTCCTTGATATACCATATAAGGTGATCACATTTGGAGAAACATGAAAAAACGAGCGTGTTCGGAAAAATCAAAACAATCGTAAATCTCCAACCGGAACAAATCTATAAACATCATTCATGTTCATATATAACACGTTATGCTAGTTGACCGGGAAATGTGTTTTTTTATTTAAAAAAAGTATAGAAAACAATTTTTGGTTTCGGCAGGTATCGGACGTTGTATGAAACTAGTGGTTTCTTGGAAATCAAGGTGTAACAATACATCAATCGTAGTTGACCCACTGCAATTCCTACACCCGGCGGTGGGCACAAGGTTATCCAAAGAATTGACACCGTTATTACATATTTGCGTTTTCCCATGTTATTATGGGTCCCATTTGGAAAAATGGGACACATATTGTTTTTGTCCGTTTTTTTTTTTTCGTTAAAGGTTTGACAGGCATGGATTGTGGCTACGACATCTACCAGAAGGGGTGATGGAATTGCAATGAAATTTAAACATTTGTTAGCGCACATGGTCTAGATATGCAGAAACCACAATTTTGGGTAATTTAGCCAGGGGAATTCTCCTGGGAGGTAAAAAACCAAAATGGTATTTTTATATAAACAATTAGCTTTTTTGAGCATATGGATTGAACGTCTACTTCAATTTTAGTTAGATTTAGTATAAAGAACATAAGCAACTGATATAACACTTAAAAGAAATGCAAAAATTATCTAGGGAAATACCCTAAAAAACAAGATTTTGTTCTCAATCATGATTGTGACAGGCGTGGCTTGTGGCTCCGACATTCATCAGAAGGGGTAATTAAATCGCAATAAAACTTTGTAATTTGTTAGAGTACATGGTCTAGATATGCAGAAACCAAAATTTTAGGTGATAATTTTAGGGGAATTCCCCTGGGGCGTTAAAAACCAAAACGCTATTTTTTTCTAAAAAATTGCCTTTTTTGGGCATAGCGCTTGAACGGGTGTTACAATTTTAATTAGATTTGTCGGAATGTAAGTGCATTAAGTCACTGATTTAACATTTAGAAGAAATAATGAAATTACCTAGGGAAATACCCCAAAAAATAGGATATGGTCTCAAATCATGATTGTGACAACCATGCCATGTCGCCCCGACATCTACCAAAAGGAGTAATGAAATCGCAATGAAAATTGGACATTTGTAAGTCAACATGGTCTAAATATGCAGAAACCAAAAATTTGGGTAATGATTCTAGGAGAATTCCCCTCAGACGTTAAAAAACCAAAACATTTTTTTCTAATAAATTCGATTTTGTGGCCATAGCGCTTGAACGGCTGCTCTAATTTTATTAAAATTTGGTAAAATGTTAAAACATTAGACATTCTGTGCCAATTAAATAAAGAAAACATTTACTGAGGTTAATTCCGATGAAAACGAAGATATGTTCCTGAATTATGAGTGTGGCAGGCATGCCATATCGCACCGACATATCCAACAAGGAGTCGACAAATCAGATTAAAACTTTAAGAAATGCTACATAACATGACTCACTTATGTAAAAACAAAAATTTATCTATTAAACCCAGGGGAATTCCATAAAACAATAAAAAACTAAATCGGACTATTTGGGAATTTAGCTTTATTTCACTACAGCGATTGAAAAGAAGCTATAATTTAAAACATTTGTGGTGAAATGTTCGTAAATTTAAGACATTTTTTCATTATTTAACTAAATATTGAAAATATGTTTGGTATGTTAACTATGGGACCCATGCGTTTATGCTTGCAGAAACAAAAACTACATACTCGGTGTATAAAATACAAATTGTGGTTAGGGACCCTGTATCATGAATATATGGCATACAACATGTGTTTTACAAATAGTGATGGTTACCACGTGGTTGGCACTCTCTAGTTTTATTAAAATTCGGTAAAATGTTAAAACATTAGACACTCTGTTCCAATTAAAAAAAAGAAAACATTTACTTATAGGTTAATTTCCATGAAAACGAAGATATGTTTCTGAATTGTGATTGTGACAGGCATGCCATAGCCTATCGCACCGACATCTCCAACAAGAAGTCGACAAATCAGATTGAAACTTTAAGAATTGTTACATAGTGTTAAGTCTGGCCTCTTGTTTGCAATTAACATGCGAGTTTATCTTGAATGCGATTTTATTACTTAGATAGATAAGCGGTGTAGAATCCTAGTTCGTGTCTGTTTAAATGGAAATAAGTGGATTAATAACTAAACAATGGCGAAATAAACCCTGCAAGTAAACAACGGCGTTACAGAAAAGAACAATGACTTAAACGTAAATGACAATGCTTCACACGCGCGTGCACTCAATGAACCGTAATCGGCGGAGTGACGTCACAATTAAAATGATTGTCTGGGGACTAGCGGCACGTGGATATCGGCCATATCAGTACTCCCATTTTTTTCAAGGAACCAGTCTATTCCTCCAATTGTTTGTATCCTGGCTTGTTGTAGTCCTGTAGCTGTTTTAATGCCCGTTTGATTTTGTCGTGTTTTCGTTGGCTTCTTCCTCGGGTGTTTGGGTAACTGCTGACGTCTTGCTGAATGTTTGGTTGTGTAGTCATGGTAGTGGACTGTTCCTCTTGGTGGGTGGTTACATCAGAGTCATGCTCCAGATGTTCCGGTATGTCTTGGCTTACCATATCTTGCTCCCATATCCATTCTGGTCCAACGGTCTTTTCTGTAGTGGGTTTATTTGTGGATGTAGCTAGTTTAATATCATTGCAGTGGCGTATTTGAATTTTCCCATCTAAAATTCTTTTTAGTATGGCACAACTGCTGTGTGTTGTGATTACTTCGTATTTGTGTGGGCCAAAGATGGGGTCGAATTTGTGTTTTTTTATGTTTCGTGTGATAACTATGTCTCCCTGTGATAGTTGTGATGCTTTACAGTGCGTGGATGCGTTGGCCTTGTTCATTCTTTCCTGTTTTTCCGATTCATCTTTGTTATATGCCCTGGTGACCTCTTCCCTACTTAAACTTTTAGCTGGGAAGTCGTTCTTGTAGCCACCTAGGAACATCAAGTCTCCTGGAGCCTGGCCCGTGGATGGGTGCGGGGTTGAACGGTACGTGGATAGGAGGTCGTTAAAGGCCTTTTGTTTGTTTTTATGTTCCCAATGTGCAGCCTTCAGTGTCTTTCCTAATGGTTTCATGAATGTTTCCACTGGATTTGCTTGAGGGTGGTATGGGAATGATGTTCGGTGCTGTGTATTGTGTTCCTCCGAGAAACTTGCAAATTCCTTTGAATTGAATGGTGGTCCATTGTCGGTCCGGTGGCTATCTGGGTTTCCGTAGTTTGTGTATATGTCGGAAATTGCTGGTATTACATGTTTGGCGCTTTTCAGATCTTGGACGACAACTACGTGTTTTTTTTCAGGTGTTGGCCCAAATAAGTCGATGCTGGCATCCTACCACGGTTTTTTAGGGTATGGGATCGATTTCATAGGCTCTTTCGTTGTTTTGTTGGTAAACAATTGACAGGTGTGGCACGCATTAACAGTTTTCTCCACAATTGCATTAATGCCTGGAAACCAGAAGTGACAGCGTATTCGGCGCTTCATGCTGGTCATTCCTGCGTGTGCTCCTTGGTGTGCTTTGTCAGCGGCACTCTTCCACAATGTTTCCGGTAAAACAATCCGGTTTCCTTTCATTATCATGTGATCCACAGTGGTAAGCTCATCCAATATTTTCCTGTATGGGGCGAGTTTTGTTTGGGACTTCGGTATAAAGCCTTTGTGAATGTATTTCATAAGCGTTATTAACAGGTTGTCTTTTGCCGTCTCTTCTATGATACGATTGAACGATATGGATTCGGTATATGGGTTGTACTGCAGCATCCAAACTGTTTTTTCCAGCTCAGTCGCTTCCTGTTGAACTTCTTTAGGAAGCTGCCGCAGTGGTATTGCGTGTCGAGATAGGTAGTCTGCCGGGTTGGTTTCCCCTGGAGACCATTGTACCTCATAGGATAGATCCTGGTGACGTAGTTTGATTCGATCGGTACGTATGGATCCTTTGCGCGTATTGCGAAAAATGCTGATCAAAGGCTTGTGGTCAGTCACCACCGTGACCTTAGGTCCTCCCGCTATGTATGGACGAAATCGACGCAGCACAAAGTCAACTGATGCTGCCTCCAGATCCAATTGGGGATACCTGCTCTCTTCCGCTCTGGTGGCACGACTAGCGTAGGCCACTGGCTTGCATTTGTCAAGTTCACTCCCTTGGGCGAGTATAGCCGAGAGGCCTGTTGTGTGAGCGTCAACGAATATGAACGTCGGGGCGGGGTTGAAGTAGGTTATCACCGTTTCCTCTTGGAGCGCATATTTCAAGTCTTTGAACTCTTCCACACAACGCTTGGTCCACTTAAAAGTTGTGTGTTTCCTGGTGAGCTCCCTTAGGTGCCGTGTACGCTGCTATAAGTGTGGAATGAAATCTGAGAATGATTGAACAAAGCATAGGAAGGACATAACTTCATCTTTCGATTCGGGTGAGGTGGCTGCTTTAAGGGCGGTTACCTTAGATGGGTCTGGCTTAATGCCTTTATGTGATACTATCATGCCCCAAAATGGTATTTCATTTTTCCTAAATATACATTTATCCGGGTTCAGCGTAAGACCCGCCTCCACTATTTTGCTCATTGTGGCATCCAGCGTTCTATCATGGTCGGATTTCGAAGCGCCTGCGATTATAATGTCATCGTGGATAACATGACATCCTGGTATGTTGCTGAAAATTGGCAAAAGTGCTTTACTGAGTTCTCCCGAAGCAGGCTTGGCTCCCATCGTAAGTCTTTTATATCGCATAAGGCGATTGCCTGCGTGGAAAACCGAGAGCCGGCGCGATGCTTTATTTAACTCAAGCTGGTGAAAAGCTGATTTAAAATCGAGTTTGCTAAATACCTTGCATCCCGACAGTTTTACCTAAATGTCCTCGACACGAGGGATGGGGATATTCGTTGACCTTATAGCTTTGTTGGCTTCTCTCATGTCGATTGTTAATCGTATGCCACCATTATCTTTGGGAGCGAGTACCGGATTGGATATCCATGGAGCTGGACCGTGGTGTTCCTCGATGACGTCTTGTTCTTGCATTGCTTCTACCTCCCTTTCGAAGCGGTTTCGAAGGTAGAATGGAATGGGTCTCGCTGGTTGGGCTACTGGCGGCACTTTTTTGTCAATATGAAAGTTCACTTGATAATCGCGTAATGTACCAATACCTTGAAATGCAGTGGGGTATTCAATGATGATGCGTTCCTTAAAGCTGTCCTTGCATTTGATTCTGTAAACCCGCGCGTCAGAGTATTTTTGTTCCGAGTTGAATTTGATGATCCCAAGTGCTTCACATAGGCCGCCACTCAAAAGGGTTTCTACGTTACCTTTTATTACATAGAACCTTGCTGCGGCGAAAGCATCTCCAAACGTCACGCTCCCTTCATAATATCCCGAGCATTTAAGGGGTTTCGAGCCATAAGGCCTTCATTTTGTTTTCGTTTGTACAAGCTGCAATCCAAGTTCCGCCGCTGTTTCTCTTGACATTACATTAATGTCGGCACCTGTGTCAGCGAATGCTGGAACCACGTGTTCTTTGATCACCACCCTGACCTGATATCGTGAGTTTTTGCTATTTCCCCGCTCTCTTTGGTGTGTTGCACGATGTATCTTGATTCTATGGCCTACCACTCGATGGATTCTGGCTTTTTGTATTCTTTCAATGGGACATTTTCTTCTTGAATCACTGGATGAAGTTGAAAGAGTTTCTTCGGATATGCTGCTGCGCTGGCTTGCTGTTTCACTCTCAGAGCTTGGCTCAACCCGTCGAGTTGTCCTTCTGTGGGCTTTTCTTTTATTGGCTTTGCAGGTTTGTGAGCCTTTAAAATGACCAACGCCGTTGCATGCAAAACATAGCATTTTATAAGCGATGCATTTCTTACCTCCTTCACATGATTTGTTTGAGTAAGTTGTGCATTGTAATGTGGGTTGGCGTGTCCTGCGGCTTGCTGAGTATTTCCCGGGTTTTACTCTTGAGATGTGCGACTCTCTGTTCCCTTGTTCATTGGCGATGCGCTGCGCACTATGTGTGGCTGCCTCAATCTTCCTGCCGTTCTCAAGCAGTTGCTGTAGGTCCCATTGATTCTTGAGAGCGTTGCAGCGGATGTCATCGTTTGTTGTGCCGATAACTATTTGGTCTCGAATCATTATCTCGGGGACATTGCAATCATCTTGTGCACATTTAAAGCGACATGACTGAGATTCATGTCTTATGCGGTTGGCGAACACATCAAAACTTTCTTCCAGTCCCTGGGTGAGTTTATGAAAGTCATAGTTAGCCAGGGTGTAATTCTTTGCTGGTTCGTATCTTGCTAGCATTTTGCGCACCATATCCGAGAATTTGAGATCTGATCTTTCCGCTTCTGGTGTTGTGTCTTTGTATTCTATTTGAAAAACCCGTGACGCGTACCTTCTCATGAAAGTTTTTCTCTTCTGGACATCTATCCAATGCTCTTTGTCGACCACGCTAGCCGGCGGTTCTTTGGCTATTGCTTCGTATTCGAATTCAAACGAATCCACATATTCTGTGAAAGCGTCGAATACGTTGTTTCGATGGCTTTCGGGATCGAACTTTGCTAGCGAGGATGCTGGTATTTCCATATTTGTAGCAGGTTGAAAGGTTCCTTTGATATCCGCTGGTTGCACTGAACTAGGATTTTTCTTTTCTGATGCCCGTTTCTTTACCTCGTCGCCATTGTTAAGTCTGGCCTCTTGTTTGCAATTAACATGCGAGTTTATCTTGAATCCGATTTTATTACTTAGATAGATAAGCGGTGTAGAATCCTAGTTCGTGTCTGTTTAAATGGAAATAAGTGGATTAATAACTAAACAATGGCGAAATAAACCCTGCAAGTAAACAACGGCGTTACAGAAAAGAACAATGACTTAAACGCAAAGGACAATGCTTCACACGCGCGTGCACTCAACGGAGTGACGTCACAATTAAAATGATTGTCTGGGGACTAGCGGCACGTGGATATCGGCCATATCACATAGCATGACTTACTTATGTAAAAACAAAAACTTATCATCTAAACCCAGGGGAATTCCCTGAAACAATGAAAAACTAAATCGGGCTGTTTTGGGAATTTAGCTTTCTTTCACTATACAGCGCTTGAAAAGAAGCTATTATTTAAAACATTTTTGTTGAAATGTTCGTAAATTTAAAACGTTTGTTCTTTATTTAACTAAACATGGAAAATAATTTTGGTATGTTAACTATGGGACCCATGCGTTTATGCTTGCAGAAACAAAAACTACATACTCAGTGTATAAAATACAAATTGTGGTTAGGGACCCTGTAGCATGAATATAGGTTATATAACATGTGTTTTGGTTAACACGTGGTTGACACTCTCTTGTTACATTAGTAGTTCTTTTTGTCTAAAACTGCTGTGTGGATACAGCCTTAGAAAGTGTTGTCGCTACGGCCTAAGAACTATTTAGTTGTCAAATCTGACTGGGTCCAACATAGTTGGTAAGCATTGTGTTTCTTTTTTGTATTTACCTATGTTCCGAATGTATATTGAAACTTATTATTTGTTTATAGCAACCGCTTCACTTCGCTTCGCTTTGCTACAATTCGATACTACATCGACCTTGATAGACAACATGACCTAGATATGCAGAAACTAAAATTTTAGATAATAAATTGAGGAGAATTCCCCTTGGACGTTAAAAACCAAAACGGTCATTTTTTCTAAAAAAATAGCGTTTTGGGCCTTAGCGCTTGAACGGCTGCTCCAATTTGAATCATATTTGGAAAAATGCAAGTGCATTTGTCACTGATTTAACACTTAGAAGAAATAAAATTACCTAGGAAAATACCCTAAAAATGAGATTTTGTTCTCAAATCATGATTTTGACAAGCATGCCATGTCGCCCCGACATCTACCAAAAGGAATATTGGAATCGAAATGAAAATTTAACATTTTTAGACAACATGGTCTAGATATGCAGAAACCAAAAGTTTAGGTGATAAATCTAAGGGAATTCCCGGGATGCGTTAAAAACCAAAACGGTATTTTTTTCTAAAAAACTAGCTTTTTGGGACATAGCGCTTGAACGGCTGCTTTAATCTAATTCAGATTTGGTAGAATGTAAGTGCATTACCTACTTATTTAACAATTAGAAACAATAAACAAATTATTTAGGGAAATACCCCCAAAATAAGATTTTGTTCTTAAATCATGATTGTGACAGGCATGACATGACGCCTCGACATCTACCAGAAGGAATAATGAAATATGAATATAATTTTGTTATTTGTTAGACAACATGGTCTAGATACGCAGGAACAAAATTGTGGGTGATAAATATAGGGGAATTTCCCGGAGACGTTAAAATCCAAAACGGTTATTTTTCTAAAAAATAGCTTTTTGGGCATATCGTTTGAACTGCTGCTCTAATTTTGATTAGATTTGGTGGAATGCTGGATCGTTAGCCACCCTGTGTCAATTAAAAGAAAGAAAACATTTACTAAAAGTAACACCCTTAAAACGAAGATATGTTCCTGAATCATGATTGTGACAGGCATGTCACATTGCACTGACATCTCCAACAAGGATTTGTCGAATTGGATTAAAACTTTAATAATTGTTAGATAACATGACCCACATATGTAAAAACAGAAAGATATGTACTAAACTCATGGGGAATTCCCCGAAGCCATGAAAAACTAAATCTGACTGTTTTAGGAATTTCGCTTTATTTCAATACATCACTTGAAAAAAAACTTTAATTTAAAACACATTTGTGATGAAATCTACGTAAATCTAACACGATTGTTCATTTGTTAACTACACATGAAGAAGAAGTTTGGTTTGATAACTATGGGACCCATGCGTTTATGCTTGCAGAAACAAAAACTACATACACAGTGTATAAAATACAAAATGTGGTTAGGAACCCTGTAGCATGAATATATGGCATACAACACGTGTTTTACAAATAGAGGTGGTTAAGAACGTGGTTGACACTCTCTAGTTATTAAGTTATATCTTTATCTTTTTTTTCTTAATGACGTGTTTTAACGACTGTTCGTTTTGCCGTCTTTTCCCGTTCATGTGTCGTGATTATATTCGTTTGCCATTTTTAATAACTGGGGCAAAAAATGAATAAATTATAACTAAGAGCCCATCCGTATTCAAACACACAGCTATCCAGGCGGCATGCTATGCTTACTAGATGCATGGCTTGCCATTAAACAGCATAGACTCTTTGGGGATTTTCATTAATTTCCTTTTGTTCAGGCTTGGGTTTGCGCCTATTGCTGGCACTAAATCTGGCATGAGGTTCCCCAACTAACAGACCTCAGCAAAGACTGAAATAGCTGACAATCCGACTTTTTACAATGATTTCTTTATTGGTATATTGCAAGCTGAAACAGTACAATGAATACAGTTAAACTGGTTCGTTATACAGGCTTGGAGATGTGGCTCCAAGCAGGCAGTGCTTAGGTCCGCACCTCAGAACGCGTTTCTGATAATAGATTAAGAGAATGAGTTTATACACAAAACGTTAGCTTGCCACGTACAATGTGTGTGAACGATTATATAGGGAGTATTGTTTCGGGAATAATAGCCAGTTTACACGCAGAGGAAATGATTTGACAGGAGTAAAGGGAAACAGCCGTGCGCACATTAGTCGCTCATTACAACAATTTTAACAAAACTTAATATCATGTGCAAAAAATATAACATAAGCCGCGAATGTCACTACAACTCTGATGCGGGTGTGAACGTATCGCAGGCCATTCAACGAGTTCGGTTAAAATACGACGCACTAAACCACCAGACTAAACCTCTCGGACAAAAACTACATTGTCATTGCTTGAGTTAATATAACTGTTTCGTATTTTCATATCAGAGACACTTTCTGCCATAGGGAAACTGTGTGGTTTATCTTATCCCTTAATTTTTCAGATTATTAGTCTGAAATTTACTTAGTGTGTAAATGATAGACGAGTTCATGCACATCTTGATAATGGGGTTAACTATTTATGAGTTTTAATCTGAGTCCATTCCAAAAAAACTAATGTCGGGGAAACACAATATCATACTTTTG
Source organism: Ciona savignyi (assembly GCA_000149265.1). Taxonomy (NCBI): domain Eukaryota; kingdom Metazoa; phylum Chordata; class Ascidiacea; order Phlebobranchia; family Cionidae; genus Ciona; species Ciona savignyi. The sequence goes on along the minus strand of CH002905.1, from coordinate 758,741 downwards.
ACCAAACAATTATTACAAAATGAACATATAGAATAGGATATTCATGTTTATCCCCGTGAATGAAAAAAGGGAGGTTAACACACGGACAATCGTCAGATCACCTCGCGCTCACCGTCGGTAAATAATACGAAACCATAATTCTAGAATATCGTTTTATTTTTCATTTGTTTCTACGTTCAAAGATAACAATTTAAAAATAAAATACACTCTGCGAACTAAATTATAAGTAACCCAATAATTTATAGGTAATAACTTATTAATCACAAAAGTCTTATGAATTTCCACGGTATGTCAGGCAACATTTTCGTGTTAAATTTGACCTTAATTCCTAAAAGTAAAAGTAAAGGAAACCAAAAACAACTCACAAAAACATATACCTGCAGGTTCGAAACTAGTGGCTAGTAAGTCGGTTGTGTCATTGGGCGAAAAGCCACTTAGCGAACATCATATCAAGTGCACAACACACTGCAACTGTTCTGCTAAACCCACATTGAGCGCGGGATTTTATGATAATTGCTCGTCCCATGTGTTTTCGTATCAATGGGGAAAACACAAATACCTCACGCTACCCTAAACTCCTTAACAGAGAAAGCGCATTTGAATGGGCAAGTAATATGCCATAAGTTTCCGCGTGCAGTATATTCAGCATCGTGGGGGGCATTTTCACGTGTATGACACTCTTCAGTGTTAGATTCGTTTCGTCACAATTGGATCTGATTTACGTGAGAATTAAAGATTTAAACGTCATTTAAATTAAAATGCGCAGAAATACAAACAAGTAAAAAATATCTATGGAACGTGGAATGTTGTACCCTCGGTTGGATGGGTGGTGGTGGTTTACTACGGTTTTGCACAGAGGTTTCGTGTTGATATTTTAACATCGGGCGGGCGGTTCCACATTCCGACATTTAAGTACGATGGGTCAGCTGCGACTTGTATGAGCAACCCGGTGTGGGTTGCGTGGTTTATCGGATATTTAGGGTGCCAAGCTCCCTTAAAGGCCAGATCCCCATTGCTTGTAGATATTTCATATGTCTGAAAAATACAAATATAAATATTGTGTATTAAAGCTTTGTAAGATAGTATGTTTCACAAAAAGACTATCGGATTTATTGGAAATAGCGTCGCAAATACTCTAACAAAAGGTTTACATCAATCATTTACCACGGAAAAGTATAAGTCTATTGTTAATAGCAAGATAACCTTTTGTGCAAAACATATAACTTGTTCTCACAAACCGTAGGATTGTAGTTCATCGCTGGCCAGATTTGAGCCCATTTTTTATCAACAGAGACAATCGTGGTCCTGACGTAATTATATACTACATCATACATTTCCTTGTCTACAATATCGACCAGCGCGGCACCAAGTAGTTTGCAAGATTTTTGTGCTTCATAGCGATTCTGGTTGATCCACTTGCTTGGCTCAGGCATCCAAATGAAGAACTTGTTGTGCACAATTCCGTCATCTGTCATTGTAAATCTCTTTAAAATAAATGTTTTAGTATAAGGGTCAGATGTTTGTTTCACCAAAAAAATATATTTGATATTCATTTTACGCGCGGTTTGTATAACCAACAGTTAGTAAACGCAACCAACCTTCGAAATACAATGTCCAATTCACAACAATTGCGGCGTTCCAGCCTGTGAACTGGTCAGTTCTTTCGATTTCAATCCAGAATCCGGATGAAGTGATTTCGATTACAATTGCCTTGAATTTGTCCGGCAAATTTGCATGGTAGGTGGTAACTGTTACATTGGCCGAAATGGGTGCAACATTCAAGCACATTGGGTAGCCGACGAATTCCCGTTTTGCCTTCCATGTTGAATACGATTGCATGACATTTTGACCTCGTTGAGATGCAGACACAACTGCATAATTTTTGAATCAATCACAAATAAATATTTACAATAAACCTTACCTGACAAAGCAATGCTCAAACCACAGAAAACGATCATCAAACCGAAGAAATCCATGGAAATGTCGTTAATACTTTGAAAAATATTACACCTAGCCTGCAAAACACTAGGTGATAAAATATTTATATATTACACCTAATCTTCTAAACAATAGGTGGCCGAATATTTATAATAGTGATACCATAAACACGAGCTGTTTAAATTTGAGTAAGCTTTGCTAATATTGCTCTAAACAGTTTCTCTCTTACGGTCAGTGCAACATTAATGCACAAGAGACCAAAAGTTAAAAGGTACTACACCAAACTTTCATATTGTTTCCTGAAAATCTGTGGATGTTGATGACGTGTCTCTCTCCGCTGCATCTACGTCACACTAAACAACTCAGGTTTATCCCCATTATGTATAACCGTCGATAGAACACATAACCTCGTGGTAATTGTCGGGTTGTCGGGGCTATTACAATGTGTTACAAACTGTTTAAGGCAGCGGTTCTTAACAGAGAGGAATTTGTGTATTTTATACTTAGTGTTATACGACACTAAAGCGTTTTTTTATTTTTTTTATTTATGACATTTGTTATTATTACGTAGTCCTACTTTCAGGCCTTTACGCCTATATGCGTAACCACTGAAGTCGTTTAGCAGATATAATATACAGTTCAAATAAATACATCTCTAAATATGTGTATATCCTTATTTCGTCTAGTAGTGACTCGAATTGTGGGTACTTTATATGTTAGGGGATAAATGAAAATATTCAAAATATGCAAACGAAGGCATGCAACAAAAAAGGTTGACTGGTTTAAGAATTATGGATCAAGGGGAATATTTTACTTAGATGACGTTGATGCGTAGATATTTTACTTAGATGATGTAGATGCGGCAGAGAGAAACACGTCAAGATTGAAATTATATAGAATGTTGGCCTGGATGTGCTTTTAACAGATAGCACAAAAGAATACCCCTAAAATTTACGTATTCCTAAAAAATAATATTGGTGATCAACATATAGTTTTTAACCCGCGAACGCGTAGATATATACGAATCTTATATATCATACTTATTTACCTATCGAAATATATCATCGAAAATAAGTTTGGTTTGGTAATTCATGGACCGATCAGGTTCTACTTGCAGAAACAAGCTTAAGAAAACACTAGAAAGTGTCACTCGTTAGCCACCACTATTTTTAAATTACATTTTGACCTTATATTTCTGCATACATAAACGATCGTTTTCCTGAGTTATCTAATCACTCTTGGTATAAATTATACAAAGCGTAAAACTTTTGTTTCTGCAAGCACCACTTATGGATTTTTGAGTTACCAATCCAAACTTGATATTCATGTTTTCTGAACAAAGGTATTAACTTTGTTATATTTAAAACACAATAAAATTGAATTGTCTGGGTGCCTGCACATTAATTTAAATTTAAATTCTTTATTAATTTATGCTGTTGTTGAGTGACCAAATATTTTGTACACGTGACAATAATGTTTTATAATGTATTTTTCATTCTATTTTTGCTTTCTTTTCCGGGTACACTGGTATTTTTTAAATTTATTTTAGCTGTATACTGCGGCGATCGCCTATGTAAACCATCTTAATTATCAACATCCGCGATAAGATTGACGTCATCCACTCGGAAACTGCAGAATGACGATGAGAGAATTATGGCGCCAGTGAATGCTCGCATGTTTGGGCGAGCTATAAATACGGTTTTGGGCGTCAGAAAGAAGAGAGTGAACGAGGCTTGGGGAGACTGGTGGCTGTCCAGGGGGAACGAGGTGACTGCCACCTGGCGGGAGTTAAGCGCCAGGTTATTGAGACTTTGTGGTATAGTTGACAGAAGAGGAACAAGACAAAAGTCGCAGCTTCTGGATTAAACAAAAAACGAGTTGACAAGCCGCAAAGGAGAACGAACTGTCTATTAAACGCATCGCGCAGTTATTGCGACGCGATTTAGTCGGTTCGCTGCGAAGTGATTCCCCAGTAAAGTGAATTGATTTATTCGTGTTTGTATTGACAACGTCTGACAATAAACTAACCAACGTTCAATAAGCGTGGACTCGATCTTTGGAAGTTGGATATCGGAGTCAGCATATATTCGAGCCACGCGGTGCAGCACAGAGCGTCCACCCATAACGCCAAGGTGCGCACACAGAGGGCAAAACCCCCACGTCTAACCGAACGCTGCAGTCAATCTCCTCACGAACGTCAAACGTTGCAGTGGTGACTTTCCGACGGTGATTTTGAACTTAAACGCAACCTAACGAAGTCTGAAGAGTGGATACGAAGATTTCAACCGAGCAGACCCTACTGTTCACGAGAAAACAGAAGTCTGATCAAAGCAGAAGTCTGTTTAACTTTCTGCAGTGATCAAGTGAGCTAGAAGAATTGCTTTTGAATAAAGCTCAACGCTGATGCTTATTCAACATTTCCTTCGAGCATGATGAGAGAAAATTCAGCGACGATAGCAAGCAAGCAAAGAGCGCCGCAAATCGTCGTTCAGCCATGTTGTTTTAACCAGTTGGTCACACGACACCAAACTGGAAGGCTCTGATTGCGGAATAAAAGTAAACAAATGTTCGAGTTTAAAGACTTTGAATCAGCGATGCTCTCAGTTTTTCAGAAGTTATGAAACTGAGCGAAGACTGATGTAGAACCGTTCAAATCGACACCATTACACATCACATTTCTACATCACGGTGAAAAAGGTTTAAGTGTGGGCTATATAATATTGCATTTGATTTAAATCCCGAGAAGGCACATATATATTTGCTAGAGTTTATGAGAACTCAATAATTCTGTTATTTTTGTTATCGACTTGATATGTTGTTTTATATTGCTTGATTTACAAATGTCTATTAATCCGGGAAAATCAACCTGAAGAGATTACTGCGCAATCGCAAATCTATTATGTCTCTTTATAGCTTAATATTACCGCCCAGGTTACTTAAGCAAATCGCTGCTATATGCGAAAACAGCCAAACGGCTTATATGTATCAAGCAAAAATATGAAAATAACAGCCCTATAATGGCCTTTTGAGCAAAATGTGTTGCTGCATCGGGATTTTTAACAATTGCATTAAGCCAGAATCAACCTTTGACACATATATTCTTATTATTAACACACTCGTTTACTAAAAATGTTTTTGTATATTCTCTACTAACAAACTTTTAATATGAAACATATACATTATGTGGAAGGAGGGACTAAATTTTGATTTTTCCTTTTTACGGTGGAAGGCAATGCGGCGATCGCCTATGTAAACCATCTTAATTATCAACATCTGCGATAAGATTAACGTCATCCACTCGGAAACTGCAGAATCACGACGAGAGAATTATGGCGCCAGTGAATGCTCGCATGTTTGGGCGAGCTATAAATACGGTTTTGGGCGTCAGAAAGGAGAGAGAGTGAACGAGGCTTGGGATGACTGGTGGCTGACCAGGGGAACGAGGTGACTGCCACCTGGCGCGCGTTAAGCGCCAGGTTATTGAGACTTTGTGGTATAGTTGACAGTAGAGGAACAAGACAAAAGTCGCAGCTTCTGGATTAAACAAAGAACGAGTTGACAAGCCGCAAAGGAGAACGAACTGTCTATTAAACGCATCGCGCAGTTATTCCGACGCGATTTAGTCGGTCGCTGCGAAGTGATTCCCCAGTAAAGTGCATTGATTTATTCGTGTGTTCGTATTGACAACGTCTGACAATAAACTAACCAACGTTCAATAAGCGTAGACTCGATCTTTGGAAGTCGGATATCGGAGTCAGCATATATTCGAGCCACGCGGTGCAGCACAGAGCGTCCACCCATAACGCCAAGGTGCGCACACAGAGGGCAAAACCCCCACGTCTAACGTCGAACGTTGCAGTCAATCTCCCCACGAACGTCAAACGTTGCATATACCAAACTTTTTCTATTTAAAATGAATAGTCCATTTTAGTTTTATGATATCAAAAAACAAAGAATATTGACCAAAAATTTACTTAAGTTTTGGGAACCTGTCGCCGTTTTTGTATTGTCAGTCCTGTCTGGAGTTTCCTGAAGTGAATTACCCAACATTTCCCACTGCATATCTAATATATATTAGCTTAAAACTCTAAAAAGTTTAAAATTTATGTCATTATGGGGCCGTTAAGCAGACTGTACATTAGTTTTAGTGCGGTTAAGTGTTGGGGTAGGGTTTCCCGTAAATGAATTTCTTGTGGGCAAGGGAAATCCTAAAACTTTTCTGAGTAAACTGAGTAATTGACCTTATTTCCAGATAGTAACACGAAGAGAATTCTCAAACATATCTTGAAACTGGTCGCTAGCTAGTCGGTGTCCTTTGGCAAGGAACTTAGCGGACATTGCCTAAACCCATTGTAACATTGCATTCTACCAAATTGAAAAACAGTCTACATCATTTACAACACACTGCAATAGTTTCGGTAAACCCAGAGTGGGTCGAGGTTATATGGTGATTGCCCGTCCCATGCATGTTTTCTCATCAATGGGGATAAACATGAATATCCTATCTTATCCTGAACTCCCTAACTTAACAGGGATAGTACGTTCGGATGGGTAATTCATTGCAATATATGCAGCATGTATAACCTGGTATTTTTTACGTAAATGATACTCTCTAGTTTTAGATTTGTTTTGTCATAATTGCACATCTAAATTGTGTAAAAATTTATTAAATAAATTTTCCTAAAATGCGTAGAGATATAAACACGTGCAACATATCTATGAAATGTGGAATGTTGTGCCCTCTGTTGGATGGGTGGCAGTGATTTAATACGGTTTTGCACAGAGGTTACGTGTTGCTATTTTTACATCGGGCGGGCGGTTCCACATTCCGATATTTGTGGAGGATGGGTCAGCTATGACGTGTATGAGCATCCCGGTGTGAGTTACATGTGATTTCCTATAATAAGGGTGCCAAGCTCCGTTAAAAGCTGGATCGCCGTTGCTTTTCGACATTTCATATGTCTGAAAAATACAAGTTGACTCATGAGTAAAAAATCAAGGTTATACGTGTACAAGACTATCATATTAATCGCGGTGAAAAGCGCTTCGAACGAAATGTCTACATCGATCATCTAACAGGGCTAGGTATATGTCTATTGTTAAACCCATAATAACATATTGTGCAATATATATAATTTGTTCTCACAAACCGTGGTATTGTAGTTTATGGCAAGCCAGATTCGAGTCCATTTTTTATCAACTGAGACAATCGTGGTCCTGACGTAATTATAAACTGCGTCATACATTTCCCTGTCTACAATATCGATCAGCGCGGCACCAAGTAGTTTGCAAGATTTCTGTGCTTCATGGCGATTCTGGTAGACCCATTTACTTGGATCAGGCATCCAAATGAAAAACTTGTTCTGCACAATTCCGTCATCTGTCAAGCAAAGATTTGGATCATTAAAAAAAACTCTGAAGTTATAATTTCTGGTTTCATGCAAAACAATCTCTGAAACAATTGTTGTCCTGGATCAATGATTGACTTATCATAGTTTCCTGACAGCAAATACATTAAAGGCTACAAGCCTTGATCTCTTGCTCAGTTAAAAAAAACGACTTAGGTACCACACTTATACTTACATAATATTCGGAGATAATATGCTTTATGTTTATTATACGGCTAAATCAAAACATTTATATTAAACAAAATATAATTTAGTAACATATTATTTTTTTTGTGATTGCATCTGTTAATACAGCAAATACAGTATACCCATATATTAATGCAACCAACCTTTGAAATACAGAGTCCAATCGACAACAATGGCTGTGTTCCAGCCTGTGGACTGGTCAGTTCTTTCCATTTCAATCCAGAACCCGGATGAAGTGATTTCGATCACTCTAGCATGGAATGTTTCCGGCACAGATGCATGGTAGGTGGTAACTGTTACATTGGCCGAAATGGGTGCAACATTCAAGCACATTAGGTAGCCGACGAATTCCCTTTTTGTCTTCCAAGTTGAATACGATTGCATGACATTTTGACCTCGTTGAGATGCAGACACAACTGCATAATGTTTGGAATCAATCACAAATAAACATTTGCAATTAACATTACCTGACAAAGCAATGCTCAAGCCACAGACAACGATCATTAAACCGAAAATATCCATGGAAATGTCGTTAATAATTCCGCAAATATTACACCTGATCTTCTAAACAATAGGTGGCCGAATATTTATAATAGTGATTCCATAAACACGAGCTGTTAAAATTTGAGTAAGCTCTGCTGAGATTGCTCTAAACAGTTTCTCTTCTACGGTCAGTGCAACATTAATGCAAAAGAGACCGAAAGTTAAAAGGTACTACTACAATATTTCATATTGTTTTCTGAAAATCTGTGGATGTTGATGACGTGTCTCTCTCCGCTACATCTACGTCACACAAAGCTTAGGTTAATCCTCATTGTGTATATCGGTCGATAAAACACATAACACCGTGCTAGCTGTCGGGTTGTCGGGGCTATTGCAGTGTGCCACCGATCGTTTAAGGCAGCGGTTCTCAACCAGGAAGGAATTTATGTTTTTTATACTTAGTGTTATATGACACTAAGGCGATTTTTTGAAATTTTGTGATTGATAACATTTGTTGTTATTACGTAGTCCTACTTTCTTACCTATATATATGCCTATATGCGTAACACTGAAGTAGTTTAGCAGATATATTATGCAGTTCAAATAAATGCATCTCTGAATATGTATATATCCCTATTTCGTATAGAAGTGACTCGAATTGTGGGTACTTCATATGGTAGGAGATAAATGAAAACATTCAAAATAGGCAAAGGGAGGCATGCAACAAGAAAGGTTGACTGGTTTAAGAATTATGGATCACGGGTGATAAGTGACTTCTTTATCAATATCGCCTCGAACAATGTAGTCTATGCCGGTGGATTAATTATTGACGAGAATAGAATAGAATCTTCATGTTTCCCCCTTAAATCGAAAAATGCAAGGTTCCTTATCTCACGGCAATCAGATTATTTCGCTAATACGATGGTGTTTTTGCAGAAAAATTGCCAGATTACCTTCTGTTCACCTTAATGTAACCGGGCCATTGTGTGTTTTGTATAAATGAGACGACGATCTTTCAAAATTTACCATACGCGCATATTAACCCAACAAAGTAAGAGGATTTCAAGGTTGGTAAAATAGATAGACAAATCCTATACGCATCATAAACGGCTTTCCGGTAAATCCCTAGAAATAAAATTACACTTGTAGCAGCAGTAATTCCACGTAACGCTGTACATACACACGAAGAAATATTAAACAGGTTAAACTTGGAACATGTTGACCCGCGTTTAGTGTCTAGGCAGGAAAAGTTATTTAATGACGTAAAGATATAACCAAATCTGACTGAAAATTGAAAAAGAAGATAGATTTCTTGCTCCGGGACCCATATGTTTTTGCTTCAAGAAATAAACAACACACATAAGATTGACACTCCCTTGTTTAATTTGTGACTTAAAAGACGGTCTTCATGCCGCCACATACGTCAAATAAAAAGCAAAGAAATTGGGAAGGGACTTTAAAAAAATATAAACAGTCAAAAAAGTTGTATAAATAATGGTGGTTATCACGTGTTTGGCTTTCTTTAGTTATGGGTCCCATTTGAAAAAATGGGACACATATTGTTTTTGTCCGTTTTTTTTTTCTTTTTTTTTTTTTTTCTTCGTCAAACGCTTGACAGGCATGGCATGGCGCCCCGACATCTACCAGAAGGAATAATGGAATAGCAATGAAACTTGGTGATTTTTTAGACAACATGCCCTAGATATGCAGAAACCAAAATTTTGGGTAATAAATTTAGGGGAATTCCCCTTGGACGTTAAAAACCAAAACGGTCATTTTTTTCTAAAAAAATATCTTTTTAGGCCATAGCGCTTGAACGGCTGCTTCAATTTGAATCAAATTTGGTGGAATGTTAGTGCACTAGTCACTGATTTAACACTTAAAAGAAATAAAAAAATACCTAGTGAAATACCCTAAAAATTAAACTTTTGATGTTAATTGATACTTGTGACAGGCATGCTATGGCGCCCCGACATCTACCAGAAGGAATAATGGAATCGCAATGAAACTTGGTGATTTTTTAGACAACATGGCCTAGATATGCAGAAACCAAAATTTTGGGTAATAAATTTAGGGGAATTCCCCTTGGACGTTAAAAACCAAAACGGTCATTTTTTTCTAAAAAAATAGCTTTTTAGGCCATAGCGCTTGAACGGCTGCTCCAATTTGAATCAAATTTGGTGGAATGTTAGTGCACTAGTCACTGATTTAACACTTAAAAGAAATAAAAAATTACTTAGGGAAATACCCTAAAAATTAAACTTTTGCTGTTAAATGATAATTGTGACAGGCATGCTATGTCGCCCCGACATCTACCAGCAGGGTTAATGGAATCGCAATGAAACTCGGTGATTTGTTGGACAACATGGTCTAGATATGCAGAAATCAAAATTGTGGGAGATAAATCTAGGGGAATTCCCCTGGGACGTTAAAGCCAAAACGGTATTTTTTTATAAAAAATAGCCTTTTTTGGGCATAGCGCTTGAACGACCAATACAATTTGAATCAGATTTGGTGGAATGTAAGTGCATTATTCACTGATTTAACACTTAAACGAAATAAAAAAATTACCCAGGGAAATACCCTAAAAATTGGATTTTGTTCTCTAATTATGATTGTGACAGGCATGCACCCGATTCGTCAATACTCAGTCGCTTCGAAGCGTCTACGGTACCGCAGGATTAGCGCTTTAACCCTTTAGAAACGAGATTGTTTTTGCGTAGTTTGCGCGTTTTGACCGAGTCCGCTTTGTAGTGCTCTAGCGCCTCTCGTGTTATAGTTAGAACAAAATGTTCAACACTAGAGTTGTTCGAAATAAAATTTCCAAAATTTCTGAAATTTTTATTTTTTGATGACGTCACTACTTGGGGGTCCACGTCATATTCTTTCTTATACAATGTTATAGTTTTTGATCTGTTTACAATACAGCCTAACATATTTTTACAAAGTTACTCAGAAACAAATTTCATACAATTATATTATAATTTTGGTTTGATGACGTCATCAAAATATTATTACGTCACTGATTTCTTGTTACAGGTCCACCCATGCCAAATTTTTTTTTGTTTTTTTTATTATAAAAAATGTTAGAATAGAAATTTAGATTGCTATTAAGTCCATATTGCTTTATCTTACTACTTTTTCCTTAAAATAAACTATAAATGAAGGGTTTGAACCAAATTGTGGACTATAACCTTAAAGATACTCAAAACCCCCCAAAAAATGAAAAAAAAACTGGTAAGATCACATTCGGGACATCCCAAGAAGCGAAACTGATTCTACTGCCATAGAGACATTAAATGAAACAAACCTTTTGAGCGTAGTATTAAAAAAACGTTTTTGTTTTGATAATTTTCCCTCAAAATTACACCAAAAAAAGTCATAAAATTCAACTAAACTTTACTTCAAAATTTCAAATGCAAAGTTATGTTTATTTTTGCTGTTTTCAAAAGATATATCATATAGCTTTCCAAAGAGACCAAACTTTAGCAGTTTCGACAAGAAATGTTGGAGATTTTTCATTTTGAATGAGCATATGTCAAAAAGGACAAATTTGTTCTTATCGTTTCTAAAGGGTTAAAGCGGCCTACGGTATAACACGGTAACGTGTGTTACAGACTTAGCGCTTTGAAGCGTAAGCTCGTAACGTAGCTCAGAAGTAGTCGCAATGCAGCCTTTAATTAATCCG
>CH002905.1:661422-716341 GCA_000149265.1 Ciona savignyi | reverse complement strand
GCATGGCATGGCGCCCCGACATCTACCAGAAAGAGTAATGGAATCGCAATAAAAATTTGACATTTGTAATGGAACATGGTCTAGATATGCAAAAACTATAATTTGGGTAAACGAATCTAGGGGAATTCCTCTGAGACGTTAAAAACCAAAACGTTTTTTTTCTAATAAATTGACTTTATGGGGCATAGCGCTTGAATGGCTGCTCTAATTTTGATCAGATTTGGTGAAATCTTGGACCATTAGACACTCTGTGCAAATTAAAAAAGAAAACATTTACATAGGGTAATTTCCTTAAAAACGAAGATATGTTCCCGAATTATGATTGTGACAGGCATGCCATATTGCACTGACATCTCCAACAAGGAGTCGACAAATCAGATTAAAACTTTAAGAATTGCTACATAACATGACCTACTTATGTAAAAACAGAAACTTATCTACCAAACCCAGGAGAATTTCCCGAAACCATGAAAAACTAAATCGGGCTGTTCTGGGAATTTAGCTTCATTTCACTACAGCGCTTGAAAAGAAGCTTTAATTTAAAGCATTTGTGGTTAAATATTTGTAAATTTAAGACGTTTATTCTTTATTTAACTACACATGGAAAATAAGGTTTGGTTGGTTAACTATTGGACCCATGCGTTTATGCTTGCAGAAACAAAAACTACATACTTAGTGTATAAAATACAAATTGTGGTTAGGGACCCTGTAGCATGAATATATGACATACAACATGTGTTTTACAAATAGTGGTTGGTTAAACACGTGGTTGACACTCTCTAGTTGGCTAATGTTTTTCTTACATTTTACCAAATCTAATTAAAATTGGAGGTAGCCCGTTTAAACGCCATGCGCCAAAAAAACTAAATTTTTAGAAAAAATACCGTTTTGGTATTTAACCTCTCGAAGGGGAATTCCCCTGGGTATATCACCCAAAAATTTTGGTTTCTGCATATCTAGACCATGTGCGCTAACAAATGTTAAAGTTTTATTGCAATTCCATTACCCCTTCTGGTAGATGTCGGAGCCACAAGCCATGACTGTCACAATCATGATTTGAGAACAAAATCGTATTTTTTAGGGTATTTCCCTGGGTAATTTTTTGATTTCTTTTAAAGTTTGTATCATTGGCTAATGTTCTTACAATTTCCCAAATCTAATTAAAATTGGAGTAGCCGATCAATCGCTATGGCCAAAAAAGGTACCTTTTTTAAAAAAAGTACCGTTTTGGTGTTTCACCTCTCAGGGGAATTCCCCAAATTAAATTACCCAAAATTTTGGCTTCTGCATATCTAGACTATGTGCACTAACAAATGTTAAAGTTTTATTGCGATTCCATAACCCCTTCTGGTAGATGTTGGAGCCACAAGCCATGACTGTCAAACCTTTGACGAAAAAAAAAAAAAAAAAAAAAAAAGAAAAAAAAAAAACGGACAATATGTGTCCCATTTTTCCAAATGGGACCCATAACTAAATCGGACTATTTGGGAATTTAGCTTTATTTTACTACAGCGCTTGAAAAGAAGCTATAATTTAAAACATTTGTGGAGAAATGTTCGTAAATTTAAGACGTTAATTCTTTATTTAACTAAATTATGGGTCCCAATTGAAAAATTGGGACACATATTGTTTTTGTCCGTTTTTACATTTGCTTAATATTTATTTACTTTTTTCTCTTCAACAAAGGTTTGACAGGCATGGCATGGCGCCCCGACATCTACCCAGAAGGAATAATGGAATCGCAATGAAACTTGGTCGATTTTTTAGACAACATGGTGCCTAGATATGCAGAAACCAAAATTTTGGGTAATAAATTTAGGGGATTTCCCCTTGGACGTTAAAAACCAAAACGGTCATTTTTTTCTAAAAAAATAGCTTTTTAGGCCATAGCGCTTGAACGGCTGCTCCAATTTGAATCAAATTTGGTGGAATCTTAGTGCACTAGTCACTGATTTAACACTTAAAAGAAATAAAAAAATTACTAAGGGAAATACCCTAAAAATCGGATTTTGTTCTCTAATTATGATTGTGACAAGCATGTCATGTTGCCCCGAAATCTAGCAAAAGGAGTAATGAAATCGCAATAAAAATATGACATTTGTAACAGAACATGGTCTAGATAAGCAGAAACCAAAATTTTGGGTAATGAATCTAGGGAAATGCCCCTGAGACGTTAAAAACCAAAACATTTTTTTTCTAAAAAATTAGATTTTTTGGGCATAGCGCTTGAACGGCTGCTCTAATTTTGATCAGATTTGGTTAAATGTTAGACCATTAGACACTTTATGTCAATTAAAAGAAAGATAACATTTGCTTAGAGTAATTCCCTTAAAAACGAAGATATGTTCCTGAATTATGATTGTGACAGGCATGCCATATCGCACTGACATCTCCAACAAGGAGTCGACAAATCACATTAAAACTTTAAGAATTGTTACATAACATGGCCAACATATTAAAAACAGAAACTCATCTACTAAACCTAGGGGAATTTTCTTTATTTCATTACAGCGCTTAAAAAGGTTTAATTTAAAACATTTAAGGTAAAATGTTCCTAAATTAAGATGTTTATTCTTTTTTTAACTACATATTGAAAAGAAGTTAGGTTGGACAACTATGGGACCCATGCGTTTATGCTTGCAGAAACAAACTACTTACTCAGTGTATAAAATACAAATTGTGGTTAGGGACCCTGTAGCATGAATATATTTTTAGATTAGTTTTTGTAACAATTGTGCATTTGAATTACGAAAGAATTTAAAAACCAATTTTTCATATTGTTTTCTGAAAATCTGTGGATGTTGATGACGTATTTCTATCCGCTACATCTACGTCACACAAAGCTTAGGTTAATCCTCATTGTGTATATAGAACACATAACACCGTGCTAGCTGTAAGGTTGTCGGGGCTATTGCAATGTGCCACCGATCGTTTAAGGCAGCGGTTCTCAACCGGGAAGGAATTTGTGTTTTTTATACTTAGTGTTATGTGACACTAAGGCGATTTTTTGAAATTTTTTGATTGATAACATTTGTTGTTATTACGTAGTCCTACTTTCTTACCTATATATATGCCTATATGCGTAACACTGAAGTGGTTTAGCAGATATATTTACAGTTGAAATAAATGCAACTTTAAATATGTGTATATAATTATTTCGTCTAATAGTGACTCGAATTGTGGGTACTTTATACGGCAGGGGAGGAGTAAAAAGATTCAAAATAGCCAAAGGGATGCTGCAACAAAAAGTTTGACTGGTTTAAATTATGGATCACGGGTGATAAGTGACTTCTTTATCAATATCGCCTCGAACAATGGAGTCCATGTCGGGGATTGATTATTGACGAGGATAGAATAGATGGAATAGGATAAGATATTCATGTTTATCCCCGTAAGTGGGAAAACCAAGGGGGTTTCTTGGGTGTTCCTTCAATTTGGCAGAACCCATTACGGAGATGGGTTCAGGCGATGTCCGTAAAGCCCAAGGACACAACCGACTAGCTATTGACCAGTTTCGGAGCTTAAACCTTTCGGCTAAAAGGCGACGCACTAAACCACCAGACTAACCGGCCGGATTCTGTATTTTTTGGAAAATTTCAATGGTTTTGCAGGGAAAAATGCTGGTTAGGACGATAGGATAAGATATTTATGTTTATCCGTGAATGGGAAAACTAAGGGGGATAACACATGGGCAATCGTCAGATCACCTCGCGCCCACCGTCGCGTTACCGGAGCTATTGCCGTGTGTTGTTTATAATAGACACGTTCCTTCAATTTGGTAGAACCCATTAATCCGCTGGGTTCGGGCAATGTCCGTGAAGTGCCTTGCCCAAAAACCCAACACTAGCTAGCGACCAGGTTTGCACCTGCAACCTTACAATTAGGATAGGATAGAATATTTATGTTTACCCATCCCCGTGAATGGGAAAACCAAGGGGGTTAACACACGGGCGATCGTCAGATCACCTCGCCCTCATTGTCGGGTTACCGGAGATATTTCAGTGTGTTGTATATGATAGACACGTTCCGTCAATTTGGTCGACCAGTTCCGCACCTGCAACCTTTCGATTGAAAGGCGACGCACTTAACCGCTAGACCAACCGGTCGAACTGGGCGTGCACTTATATGAAATGCCTGTACAGGCTAAACCAGGGGTAGACAACCTGCGGCCTTTTCATCCTGATGCGGCTTTTGTCACTTTATTACTACTATAACAAGCTTTAATACGTTTAATCTAGTGAAATAAGCACTACAACACTCGTGTCTATCTTACACAGTGCCGTTTTCCTATTATTGCGAAAATATTAGTTTTAAGGCTTTCAGTTATTTTTATTTTGTGAAATATCGACAAAAATGGCAAAAGGTTGTCGACTCCTAACCTTAAGATGCGAAAGGTTGCCGACCCCTGGACTAAACCAATACAAATCGTACGGGAATTTCGGGGTTGGTAAAATAGATATCCAAACCCCATACACATCTTAAATGGATTTCCGGTAAATCCCCCAAAATAAAACTACACTTAAAACAGCAATCGGTCTACGTAACGCTTTATATACACACGAAGGAATAGTTTCCATTTTTTGATCCGACGTTTTTGTTGGAGGATGCTTTGAGTTTATATTTCTTTTATTCTTTTTGGCAGAATTTAGCTTCATTTATATTCTTTTTGGCAGAATTTAGCTTCATTTTACTACATCGCTTAAAAAGGGGCTTAACTAAAAACATTTGTGGTAAATTTTCGTTAATCTAACACGATGATTATTTTTTAACCCATACGTTTATGGCTGTAGAATTAAACTTTATACTTAAGGCCGTTCAATTAGATTTGGTGGTTATGCACTTACTGTTATTAACGAACAATTGTCAGGTTGTAAATAGAGACTGTCAACCTAGAGAGTGTCAACCACGTGTTTAACCACCACTATTTGTAAAACACATTTTGTATGCCATATATTCATGCGACAGGTTTCCTAACCACAATTGGTATTTTATACACCGATTATGTAGTTTGTTTCTGCAAGCATTAACGCATGGGTCCCGTAGTTATCAAACCAAACTTCTTTTCCGTGTGTAGTTAAAAAAACTCGTGTTAGATTTACGAACATTTCACCACAAATGTTGGTAGTGATATGAAGCTAAATTTCTTTAGGAAAATCCCCCGGGCTTCGGGTAATTCCCCTAGGATTAGTACATAATTTTTTTATATCTGGGTCATGTTATATAAAATTCGTAAGGTTTTAATCCGATATGACGACTCCTTGTTAGAGATGTCGGGGCGATATGGCCTGCCTGTAACAATTATTATTTAGAAACAAATCATAATGTTTATGGTATTTTCCTGTGTATTTTATTTTTTTCCTCATTGGTACAGCGGCCGCTACCACACTAACATTCACCAAATCTGATCAAAAGTGGAGCAGCTATTTTAGCCTTATGCTCAAAAGAAGCTTTTTTTTAAATAATGTTTTGGTTTTTAGAGTCTCAGTGAAATCCTCTAGAAATTATTACCCAAAATTCTTGTTTTGGCATATCTAAACCATGTTGTCTAACAAATGACAAAGTTTCATCGCGTTTCCATAACCTCCTCTATTAGATGTGGTTGCAACATGCCATGCCTGTCACAATCATGATTCAGGAACATATCTTCGTTTTTAAGGAAATAACCTTAATTAATTCTTTTTTTTGTCTTTTAATTGGCAAAGAATTACTATCTGTCAAACAGTTCACCAAATATGATAAAAATTAGAGCAGCAGTTCAAGCACTTTGCCCAAAAAGCATTTTTTAGGAAAAAATACCGTTTTGGTTTTTAACGTCATAGGGAAATTCTCCTGTATTTATTACCAACAATTTTATTTTTTGCATATCAAGACCAGATTGTCTAATAAATGACAAAGTTTCATTGCGATTCCATTACTCGTTTTGGTAGATGTCGTGGACCCATGCCAAGCCTGTCACAGTGTCACAATCATGATTTGAGAATAAAATCATATTTTTAGGGTATTTTCCCAATTTTTTTAAAATTTTTTTTCAAGTGTTAAATCAGTGGCTAATGAAGTTATATTTCACCAAATCTGATAAAAAATAGAGCAGCCGTTAAAGCGATGTGCCCCAAAGAGCTATGTATTGGAAAAAAATGCCATTCATTACGTCCCAGAGGAATTTCCCTAAATTTATTACCCAAAATTTTGGTTTCCGCATATCTAGATCATGTTGTCTAACAAATGCCCAAGTTTCACTACGATTCCATTATTCCTTCTGGTAGATGTGAGGGCGACATGGCATGTTTGTCACGTTAAAAATCAAAACTTTTTTTAATAGCTTTGTGGGGCATAGAGCTTGAACGGCTGCTCTAATTTTAATCAGATTTTGTGAAATGTTGAAACGTTAGACACTTTGTGCCAATTAAAAGAAAGAAAACATTTACTTAGGGTGATTCCCTTAACAACAAAGATATGTTTTTGAATCATGATCGTGACAAGCATGCATATCACACTAACATCTCCAACAAGGAGTCGTCAACTCAGATCAAAACTTTAAGAATTGTTACATAACAAGACCCACATATGTACAAACAGAAACTTATGTACTAAACCCAGGAGAATTCCCAGAAACCATAAAAACTAAATCGGGCTGTTTTTGAAATTTAGCTTCATTTCACTACACATCTTAAAAAGAAGCTGTAATTTAAAACACTTGGGAGCTATATGTTTATGCTTGCAGAAACAAACCACATTCTCGGTTATAATATACCAATTGTGGTTAGGGAGCCTGTAGCATAAATATATGGCATAAATAATGTGTTCCACACATAACGGTGGTTAAACACGGGATTGACACTCTCTAGTTACATTTTTCCCTTGATTTCAAAGGGAACACATTTTGTATTTATTTCGTTTTATTGGGTTTTTTCTGCGTTACGCTGGTGACAGGTTTGTCATTTCGCCAGATGTTGGCATAAAGAGATTAATTAATTAGGTTCAAATAAGGAATCTTAACTGGCATGTTAATATTTTGCAACGACCTATAATTTTACAAACACCCCAAGGTGATATCCCGATATCGGACAAATGTAA
Organism: Ciona savignyi; assembly: GCA_000149265.1. NCBI lineage: Eukaryota > Metazoa > Chordata > Ascidiacea > Phlebobranchia > Cionidae > Ciona > Ciona savignyi. The sequence goes on along the minus strand of CH002905.1, from coordinate 709,267 downwards.
TAAGAAGCACATTTTTCACCATTTTTAGCGTTATCGCCGATATTGGAAAGTAATTATTTGATTCAATTTTTTTTAAAGTTAAGTTGTGCAACCTGAATTAAAAAAACAAAATTTTGATTAAATAACCTAGTTTTGTAGCATTTCGTATAATCTATATTTGTTTCTTTAGCACCAACAGTTAGTCAAACGTGCAAATGTGAAACGTCTGGCACGTAAACTTTTCGCACCTTGTAAATTCCCTATATATTCTGGAAATTTAAATAACCTAATATAATAACCTACGATAACGTACTTGAGATAACTTGCGTCATGCTGTATAACGTACCTCAAACTTAACTAAATGTGGAAAAAATGAGATGTTGTAGCATTTCGTATAATCTATATTTGTTTTAATTTATTCTATGTCCTAAATATTTTGTGTTTTTACGTCGTTTATTTTTGCATTTGAAGTTTTCCGACTCTCACATATTATTACCCGTTACGTAATTATCACCTTGTACGGGCCTTTGTATTTTTGCCGTTTAAATCGTTAACATAGTTTTCCCACCTAATTCCCCACAGTTAGTCAAACATGCAGATGTGAAACGCCTGGCACGTAAACTTTTCCCACCTTGTAAATTCCCTATATATTCTGGAAATTTAAATAACCTAATATAATAACCTACAATAACGTACTTGAGATAACTTGCGTCATGCTGTATAACGTACCTTAGACTATACAACTGGCGTCATGCTGAATGATGTACTAAGTAACGTGAGTCGCAAATAAACCGTATGTATATTGAATGAGACGCAGAATTCAACCTAAACTAAATCAAGAGTTATAGACTTCGAGTTTAAGATCAAGACTTTATAAATCGTGGCTACCATAACATTTGGTGGGCGTTCTGTGGAAAGTAGATATTCCGCTGCGCAGCTCGCGAGAGATCGTTAGGCAGCCGGCTGAATCAAGCTCAGCTAACGCCCTGGTCAATAAACTACAAAAGAAAGCGCGAGCCCACAGTTTCCCCTAAAACAGGAAAACCAAGGTGGTTATAATCAATAAATTGTCGGATAACCTCGCAGTCACCGTCGGTTAACCGAAGCTATTTCAGTGTGTTGCCCGAGGGCACAACCGACTTGCTAGCGACCAGCTTCGATCCTGCAGCACTTTAGTCTGGAAGGCGACGGGCTAGCCCACCAAGCTAATTAGTCGGAGCTTTATATAAAACCTTGCTAAGTGGCCATTTTCATTTTCCAGACAACTTGTAATCTTCTGCGGCTACCAAAACCAGGTCCCAATAAAAACTAAAAAAACATCCAGAATTATTGTGTATCCCTTTTTTATTATTCTTTTTTTAACATAGTCGAGTTTCAAACCCGAGATGGAATGGTCAGTACAGCGTTTTTTTGTATAGAAGTCGGTATATGTATCGGTCGCGTTAACCATTCGGCCACAAAACGTACTTTGTAACCCTTTTCTTCCAACGATACCCATATAATAATTCCTGCTATAACCAACTAGCGCTTGTTTACTTCTGAGTCCAAGTATATTTGTATTATATACAACAGCTAACACAAAAATACTTAAGTGAAAAATAGGAAAACAGGTTTAAAATATAAAAAAAATGCTCAAACAATAACACACGATTTAGGACGTCCAAAGTGAAGTATGTTTTTTTACCCATTTTCGAATGAAATTTACGGCGTGGTCTGAATAGATCAACGGATTCAGTACACTGTTTAACGGGTTCAAAACTCCGGCGCAAACCACATATACAATGTTATCAAGCTTCACACCCGCTAAACTAATAAACGCCATAATGCATATCGGAATCCAGCAACAAAAATTTGTAAAGATCATCGCAGCGACTGTTCGAAGCAACCGTCTCGACTTGGACTTTCCAGCCTTTGTGACTTTGTTGGTATAGAATCAAGTAACAGCACGCCATGTATACAAACAGGCAGAAGTTAAAAACGATGATAAAGGTCGAGTAACCCCATGCAGCATCACCCACTTTAGCAAACAATCTTGGCATGCAGACGCTGGTTTCACTAAAGTAACCGAATTCACCTTTGATGGGGAGTTCTTGGAACGCGTTTGTGATGGTTTCTTTGACACCAAACCAGTCCTTGTTTGAGGAGTTGTCTGAAAAGTGATGGACGCGATTCGCCAGCCATTCCATGTCGGTCTTTGCGATTTCCTGCCTTGTGAAGAAATAGTTCGGAAACCAAACAGATTTAACGAAATATCCTGATCTGTAATTAGCCAACGGGAGAGTTCCAATAAGAATACCTACGCACCATGCGCAAACGATAGGTGCGGCGTAGGTCACACGTTTTATGCTGCTCATTCTCATGGGAAAGTAAACAGAAACAAGTCGAATGGTGGCCATCGTCGCCATTATAAGAGCTGATACTTCGGTCGAAACTACAGCCAAAGAACCAAGAAACGAGCAAGTTTGACTGCTCCTCCATTCAGCATCATGATAGCAATAACTACCAGAAAACTGACTTCCCATTGCAGACACTGAGAGTAGATAAACGCCCATGAGTAAATCCGAAACCGATAGGTTAGCCACCAGCCAAAGAAAGGCGAATTTTAACGGCTCCGATTTAGCTGTTCTGACCTGCATGATTGATATGATACAAACCGCAGAGTTTCCTAGCAGAGAGATGCCACCCATCATCCATAAAATAACACGAAACACTGGGTTGCCAATCATTTCAAACGGAGATGAAAACACGGTCTTTTTCTTGCTGTCCGCTGGGCATTCGTCACTTCCGTCGCTACAATCCTTTATCCCATTTTCAACCCGTTCGCGCGCAACCGAGAGGGGCTGTTTACTCTTGCAGTAAAACCTGGTTTCGTTGCACACAGATTCCCATTCATCCGAACCATCATCGCAATCCAACACTCCGTCGCATAGTAATAACTTCTCGATGCTAAAAAAGTTTTTGGTCGGAGTGTTGCAGTAATATCGACCAGTGCAGTTTGTTTCGTCAAATCCAAGTCCACAAGACAAGGAGAAACGCGGACGGCCATTGCAGTACTCTCTTTTAAGAAGAAATATAAGTCCCTTTCTTAGCCACACTGCTGACATTTCCTCATGGTGGCATGTAATATCGGACTTACAAAAATGGGATTCGATTGGACAACCTGCCCCACATTCATCTTCTCGGTTGTAACATTCTGGTATCCCATCGCACGCACTCACGTTGGTGTAGACGACTCCTTTTTGGTCAGTCGGGCATAAAAAATGCCCGATTGGTTCATAGAGGCTTCGGTTTACTGGTTTAGATTTCATACAATACTTCAAGTTTGCATTTCCGTCACAGCTCAGCGATTTATTACAAACGACTTGCTCATTTGGCATACATTCGCTGTTGCACAGCATTTGGCCAAGCGGACAGTTATTCCGGGATTCCCCTAAAACGTCATTGCAAAGTGTCTGATTCACGCAAAGGCATTCATCCGACATATCGTAACAATCAATAACACCATCGCACACTTGTTTGGGGGAAAGCATTAGTTTTTTGTCCAGGCAACGAAAACATTTTACCTTTCCGTCGACAAAACATATGTCTGACTTATCCTGACAGTATTGGTTGTTGTTCAATAGATTCACTTGGGGAAGAACGCACGATTGCTTGAGTTGTGTGTAATTGCTCAACGCTCTGCATTTAAAACCGGGCACATCGTACATCTCGTCGCTACCGTCAGAGCATTGTGCGAATCCGTTGCAGAGGTTTGGTGTGATAACAAATCCTTTATTTTCACATTGTTGGAGCCCATTTCTATTGTAGTAATTATTGATATACCACCACTGGGTGTCAATGACAGTGCGATTTTTATTCGAATATTTATCCACCTTTTTGAACTTCTTATATTTTCTTGATAATTTAGATAACTGAAGTCGGAGACTGTAGGACGCCGCGTCTCGGCACACAACAACTTTTGTGGTCGTGGTTTCTTTAGTTCGGCCGTTGTAATACGGGACCGCTCTTCTTACAATAGTCTCTACTACGTCACATGCTTCGTCAGAGTTATCTGCACAATCCTGCACGTCATTCAAAATGTCATCTTTTCGTACGCAACCACCATGTGATGTACAGTTATTTGGGTTCAGAATATAGCCGCATGGCAAGTAGTTACCGCTACAGGTGCAGTTCTGCTCGTCTGTCCAATCCACGCAAGTCCGATACCCGTTACACTTATCATCTTCATGATAGCAATGTCTGATTTCATCCTTAAACGGAGCGCACTTTCCTCCATTAGCACGGCAATTGCATTCGTACTGATTATTTGCGCAGGTGTAGATGCAGTTTCGTTCGTCGCTCCAGTCCCCACAAGAGGTTTTTTCCGTCACACTCTGAGTCTGAGCTGTAACACGGATCCTGGAAGATCACTCCGTCACGGGGACAAGTACCTTTCTCGTTGCAGTCGCACGTCTTCTTATTGTACCGACCACACTTCTCAGCGCAGTTCTTCTCGTCGCTCCAGTCACCACAGTCGTTGTAGCCGTTACATTTCTTCATTCCGTTATAAAAACCACTCAATTGAACTCCGGCCCGCATACACAGTTCCCTGTCCCGAAAGCAATCGCATTGGTACCACTTTCCTGAATCATGAAATAAACGTAATGTTACATTTAAGACGCACTTTATTCCTATTCGAATGATCGTTTAGCTCAGTTGGTTAGGCTGTCTACTTTAAGCCAAAGGGTTCCCGTTTTGAAGCTGGTCGCTAGCCAGTCGGTTGCAGGCTTGGGGAAGTCTTGGCGGACATTGCCTGAACCCAGTAAATTAATGGCTTTTTACTAAAGAAACGTGTAAATCATTCACAACGCACTGCAATAGTTTCAGTAACCCGACGGTGGGCGCGAGGTTATGGGACGGTTGCCCGTGTGTTAACCCCCTTGGTTTTCCCCATTCACAGAGATAAACTTAAATGTCCTATCCGTGTTGTCCACGTAGTTTATGTACTTTGCCTGAATCATGTCGGTTAACGGGTTAATCAAAAAAATATCTAAACCATAAAATAATATGCAATTATCTATTGGATTCAGGCCATTTCCACTAAGTACATTGCCCAAGAACACAACCGACCAGCTACCTTCCAGCATTGAATTTTAAACTTTTTGGATGAAAGACGACGTGAAGTATCATAAAAAGCAATGTGGACGGACCAATCAAAAGAAAATTAAACATGACATTTTTATAGTGTTTTAATACCAATCCAAAAGATTTCATTTTTTACCTTTTACGACCACTGCCAACAAAGCGACCAGCAAAATAATCTTCATATTTTTTAAGGCAATCAAGATTTGACTTGATTGAAATAAATTTAAAAGCGCAAGTTAGTATGAAAAGCAACTCTATTTTTTCTGATCCTGTAAACGACGGAGTAATATAATGAAAATAAACAAACTGATTGTTTTAGGTAAACGATCTTTTTTTGTATTTTTACCGGGCTCAGTTTTGAATTCATTACGATTACGGGATCGTACCTCGGACCGTTTTTGTATAAGAATCGTAATAAGTATCGGTCGCGTTAATTATTTGGTTATACACAACCTAACACATAAACAACTTGTTTCGGTCATTTACCGCTAAATATCGTAAACCTGAGTTTTCTTTTGTTGCATACATTTTTTCAAAAATTCCTGACTGCTAAAGTGCAATTACAAATATAACTGAAACACACATCTGCAAAAATAGTTATCGAGCCGTCACTCACATATAGTTTTTCACTGTTGATAAAAAAGCTAAGAATTACGGTATAATTTTGGTTTAAACTAGAAAGAACTGTCGTCAATCAGTGCACAAATGTAGCTGTGAAAACATAATTTAGACGTTTCCTTAATTGCTATTAAGTCTTGCAACATGTCCATAACATTAGGCGGACCAGAATAAACGACCTGACAGGCCAGTCTGCTCTAACCTATACTTTCAGATTCAGCGTAGCAATTAAGTGCGGTTGTTGCTAATACTCTTAGTAGAGTTGTTTGAGGGTAGTCTTTTACACCTGTAAATAAACATAATACGTGTAATCAATAGGCAAAGTGATGCATATGTTCTTAGAAAGTGTTCGGATTACCAACTCCGTTTGGTCTGAATTCAGCGAAATCGTATAGATTTAAAATCAAAACCGAAGTTTCGACGAAAGGTAAAGGGATTTTAAGTCTAAAATAACGAGACAGGGCAACATTAACTCATCAGACCATTTTAATTCTGTTATTATGGGGTGTTAAAGCAGGCTGATCTAAGTGCGGTCGGGTGTTGTGGGGTGGTTTCGGAAAATGGTTCATGGTATAGGTACGGGATACCACAAAACCTTTTTTCCATTTAAATCTACTATTGACTTGGGTTAGTTTTAACTGTTAAGCTCCTTTAAATACCCGGTAATAATGTATTGCATCCACGTATAAAAATTATAATTAAGGGATTTACCGTGGTGACTTGGCGTAAGTAGACTCCGTTTTTGCTTTTACCAGTTTATTACACATTTTTATTTTTCGTTCGTTTTTTTTCTACGTCACTTGACAGGCATGTCATGTCGCCAGATTGTTGACACTAAGGAGTTATCCAATTAGGTTAAAACTTTGAGAAATCCTAACTGGCATGCTTTTATTTTGAAACTTTTTTTAATTTTAAACTCGCTATCAAAAAAATGTTAAAAAAGACCCATTTTAGGGAACAATGGGATTTTTAAATTTTAACAGCAGGTTCTCTTTTGTATCGTACTTATTATGGGCCCCAATTGAAAAATTGGGACACATATTGTTTTTGTCCGTCTTTTTTTTTCTTTTTTTTTTCGTCAAAGGTTTGACAGGCATGGCATGGCGCCCCGACATCTACCAGAAGGAATAATGGAATCGTTATGAAACTTGGCTATTTGTTGGACAACATGGTCTAGATATGCAGAAACCAAAATTTTGGGTGATAAATCAAGGGGAATTCCCCTGGCATGTTAGAAACCAAAACGGTATTTTTTTACGAAAAATGACTTTTTCAGGCTTAGCGCTTGAACGGCTGCTCCAATTGTTTTTAGATTGGGTGGAATGTAAGTGCATTACTCACTGATATAACAATTAAAAGAAATAAAAAATATTACCCAGGTAAATACCCTAAAAAATAAGATTTTATTCTCAAATCATGAATGTGACAGGCATGCCATGTCGCCCCGACATCTACCAAAAGGAATATTGAATTCAAAATTAAAATTTAACATTTGTTAGACAACATGATCTAAATATGCAAACACCGAATGTTGGGTGATAAATCCAGGGGAATTCCCCGGGGGCTTTAAACAACAGAACGGTATTTTTTCTAAAAAAAGTAGCTTTTTGGGCATGGCGCTTGAACGGCTGCTCCAATCTGATTCAGATATGGTGGAATGTAAGTGCATTACCTACAAATTTAACAATAAGAAAATAAAATAATTAGGAAAATACCCTAACACAATAATATTTTTTTCTCAAATCATGATTGTGACAGGCATGGCATGACGCCCTGACGTCTACCAGAAGAAATAACGAAATAGTAACAAAACTTGGTCATTTGTTAGACAACATGGTCTAGATACGCAGTAGCAAAATTGTGGGTGATAAATCTAGGGAAATTCCCCTGAGACGTTTTTTTAACTACACATGGAGAAGAAGTTTGGTTTGATAACTATGGGACCCATGCGTTGATGTTTGCAGAAACAAAAACTAGATACTCAGTGTATAAAATACAAAATGTGGTTAGGGACCCTGTAGCATGAATATATGGCATACAACATGTGCTTTACAAATAGTGGTGGTTAAACACGTGGTTGAAACTCTTTTTGTTACATAACATGAGTCACTTATAAACCAGAAACTTATTTACTAAACCCAGGGGAATTTTCTGAAACCATGAAAAATTAAATCGGGCTGTTTTAGGAATTTAGCTTCATTTCACTACAGCGCTTGAAAAGAAGCTTTAATTTAAAACATTTGTGGTGAAATGTTCGTAAATATAGGACGTTTATCTTTTATTTAACTGCACATGGAAAATAAGTTTGGTTGGTTAACTATGGGACCCATGCGTTTATGCTTGCAGAAACAAACTACATACTCGGTGTATAAAATACAAATTGTGGTTAGGGATCCTGTAGCATTAATATATGGCATACAGCATGTGTTTTACAAATAGTGGTGGTTAAACACGTGGTATACACTTTCTAGTTTAACTGAGCATTAAAATAAGATTGATTTGGTAACTCACGGACCGATCAGATTCTGCTTGCAGAAACTAGCCTCAGAAAACGTGTATAAACTAGAGAGTGTCACTTGTTCGCCACCAATATTTTTGAAACCAATTCTGACTATACTATATATGCTTTCTTAGTAGGGGGTTCCCGAAAATTGATTCATAGTGGGTACCTTTTGTTCACTGAAATCCACTATCGATTTGTGTTGGTTTTAACTGTTAAGCTTTTTACTATGCCTAGGAATAGTGTATTGCATCCACGATTGAATATTATAATTAAACAGTATATAGACTGCGTTTGTGTATGGTTTGTACAAAGATATCGGCGAACTCTCAAAATGCAGAAAAATTAGCCTATTTATTACATATTCCTGATAGCGGAAATTCACCATTTTTTAAGTCAAAAGTCGTTGCAAAATATCAACAAACCAGTGAAAATTCATAAAAAGTGTAACCTTATTGGAAACCCCTTATGCCAATAATTAATAAAAGGACATATCATGTCTGTCACAAGCGTGTCGCAGACAAAAAGAAAACAATTCATATTACAAAGCAACAGGTGATTGTGAAAAATTGCTAGGTAGGCCTACCCACAATAAAAATACTCAACAAAACGGCCATCGATTGAAGCCATCGTTCTGGCATTTCCAAAGTATTGATTTTTAAATTAATGAAGCGCATGCGATAGAATACTGGTGCAATATCCTGTAGAGCGGATGGTATCAGTATTTTCTAGACTAATTTAGTTTATTTTTAATCCTAAAAGTGTAATACTATTTAAAAAATGCTTACCATGTAAACTAATTAATTTTTAAATGCTAACAGTGTTTGTTTAGGATTAACTTGTTTATTTGCGCAATTCTGACAATATCGTTTTACAGTTAGGTTAAGGTAGGCCTACATCTGTTCAGATTTTTGTTTGTTGAGCTTAATACAAGTATGTGACCACAAAACAAGTTCACTTGTAAAATAATTAACCAACCATTTAGCACAACCATTGTTACTATTAGGTCAACCTCTCATTCTTAATGTTTGCTTCGCATTTTATTAACATTTCCATTTCGGTGAAATATGTGTAGTTTAGTTAATTATTAATCTTAGCAATGAAAATTTACACTAGTGGCTGCAGAGCGGTTAACAGTTATCGTGTTTTATTTTAGACATAAGTTTGTTGAATTTAGGTGTAGGGTTTGAAATGATGGCAGACACCATCGACCAAGATTTGACATCAGGACAGATTGGTTGCCGACGGTTGACGGCTGCAGACAAAGATGTAATGACCGATCTAATTCTAAATCATTATCTACCAAGAGAGCCAGTTAACTCGACACTAATACGACACTACCCTAGTGATATCTACGTTTCCGTGGCTGGCGAATACATCAACGTAAGTTAATAAAGTTGATATATAAGAAGAAGACACTTTAAAGCATTAAAATAATAAGGGCTAAACTATAACAGTATTCAGAATTGCAATATATTTGCAACTTCGTTAAATACACGAAGCATACTCCATACTCATTACCAGGCAACAACGTCGACCAGATACGAGATAGAAAGCGTTCCGTACAATTTCTGCATGTTAAATATCAATAACTCTCCCACCACATTTTACCGAGAGAGAATCATGTTCTTTCGTTTTGACGTGTCTGTACTTACCTATATTTAAACCAATAACACAAATGTATTCAGAATTGCATCCAAGACAACGTTTCGTTGAGTGCATATAATAAACAAACTGGAGAGGACGTTGGGTTAATACTTGGCTTACTCCATCGCGTGGAAAAAGAAACGAAACCGCTATCCCAGTTGTCACCTGTGGAGGTACTTGCCTTGTTATTATGTTCATTCGTATCCCTAATCCTGTCTGGGAAGTAACAGTATAACTAGATAACTGTTTGTTACTCAAGAACCTGGCGGCATGCAAGTTTTCGTCAATAATATTAAATAATAAAACTAGATTAGGATTATGTTTGCTGCGTTTAAAAGCCTTAACTTATTACATCACATGCTGTGATAATTAAGTCACGAAAGAGATAAGTTATATTAATAAGCAATTGTCAGAGACTGCTGGACACCCTCAACAAGAATATTGCCTCTTTTGTCGGAGATAGTTTATACCTCTGCGCTGCTGCGACAACCGTCAAGGAATCGTATTGTGGTCGGGGAATATCGACGAAACTCTACAAACGGTAATCTATGATACTAAACACCGCGGTGTAGGTTTACTTTAACGCAAACAACTACCTCCATGGAGATTTACCTTTATAATGGTCACGTGGCCGAATGGTTGTAGCGATCGATTCAAAAACAGAATTTTATATAAAAACGATCTTACCGAGTCGGTCGCGGGCTCGAAATTTATTCGAAACGTCGTACAGTCCGTTCTTCGCCCCTACTGGTCTATAATTCAAAACTTATTTGTATTTTATGTCTTCTTTTCGCAATAAACCGGTTACTGGATACTGTGTTATTATAATAAATGGAGAATACATCTTTATATATTTCTACTCTAAAACAGGATATAATAATAGGCGCGTTATTAAATGTGAAATCAGATTACCTCATGCCCAGCAGATTACTTCATTAAAAGACAACGCACTAATTACTAAGCTACAACTGATTTAACAAATTACATTTCGGCATGTTACTTTTTCTGATGTTTTTGAGTAATTATTGCGTTCTTTGATAGCCCAGCACTGGTTCTAATGCAAGTTTTTAGGTTAGAGTTACTGGCCAAGGAGATGAGGTGTGATTACATAACTAGCGAGCCAACGTCATTCTACACCCAACGAATAACCAAGAATCTTGGCTACACGTTGAAGAATGAAATACTGTATGCCGACTACGTTGATCCATATACAGGAACGTACTTGTTGAAAGATGTCAATTCTCCTCACAACAGTATCCAACTTGTGGTTAAAACCGTTAAATAAATATAGTAGGCGCCGCTTAATATGACCACCTTGGGACCAGACCATTTTGGTCATAATATCCCAATGTTCATAAAAACCGAAGACGCCATCCCAGCGCCTGAATCGAAGTAAGCCACATGAAGTTCCGCCGTCAAATTAACAACAGTGTGACGTTGGCATTAAACAAAGTACAGTAACGAAACCGTACAAGTGACGTTAAAAGTACGAATTTGTTAGTAAATCTACGTCAAAGCGATGTGACTGTTTCGTCATGAGACCCAGTACAGAGCGCACACCCTTATTGCATGCGTGCAGAAAACACGCATGTGAAAAAGGCAAAGTTGTAAGGAAAAATTAATGTACTGTAATAAAAGAGAAAGAGCAAATGTTGGTCATATTATCCGAAATTTGGTCATATAAAACGGAGAGATTTAAATGGAGAAGTTCCAGATTGTACCAAATTGGTCATAATAAGAGGCGCCTACTGCATGTAGCCTACATAATTTGATGTATATTAGGTGTGGTCAAAATTTAATGTTTGTGTCTATAAGCTAAAATCTGAGGGCAACTGTGGCTTTTTTCTTCGCCTCTTTGTGGCCTTAATTTAACTATGTATGTGTGGCCCCGAATTAAAATAAATCAATTGTACATAGTTCGCGTAAGTTCTAGCGTTTTGTAAGAAAGACCCTTCACCAAAAGTCACTCACTCATCATTAGCTTGTAATTGTATTTAACGATTGGGACAAATAACGATTAAAGCAAAACTGGAATCGGGTTGGTTTGGTTTCTTCAAGTTATTCAACCATCATCGGACATGAATTCCAGCAAACCGGCTCTGCTATCTGGCAGTCCAAGCAATCCATGCTGTCGTACACTTCCGCTGAAATAAGCTGATTATAAAATCACGAAACATACAGGGGTCTGATAACTAATAAATCACTTCAATTGTGTAGGTACCTCGTGTGTTCATATTCTAGTCAGATTGCCTAACCAACAGAGAACGTCAGATAAAGCAGTGTGAAATAGTCTTTAGATTTAAGGTAATTTTTGTGTCGTTCCAAAGGTAACTTCTCAAAAAGTGATCAGGTTAAAGATCGAATTATTAACTTTTCGTTAACGATTTCTTACTGTCTTTCTAACCAAGTATATAACTATCGCGTTAACCATTCGCCCACATGACCGTTCAACAAAAACATGTTCCGGTTATATAAACCTACCTTTAGTGTGTGTTCCAAACTGCTGTGCCAGGGCCCTGGCGCAAACTGAGTCTCGAATCTCCGGTAGCAGGTTATCTTGCATGCAAACATATAGGACAGCTCGTACAGAGGCATCTCGAAGTTGGGCTTGTGCTTCCTCGCTAAACGAAGACCCGGTCTGCAATCGAGTGTTGTTTGGTTTAAAAAGTTTCTATATTTGAACTCGACACGCCGAGGTTATCACAATCAAATATGAATCACTTATGCCACTTGCTTGAAACTACGGCATAGAATAGAATAATCATATTTATCCCCGTGAGTCAAAAAAACCAAGGGGGTTAACGCACGGCAATCGTCAGATCACCTCACGCCTAGTGACGGGTTACCATAGCTTTTGCAGTGTGTTGTGTATGATTCAAACGTTCCTTTAATTTAGTAGAACCCATTAATCCGCTGGGTTCGGCAATATCCCTTAAGTGCCTTGCCCAAGGACACAGCCGACTAGCTAGCGACCAGTTTCGCATCTGCAACCTTTCGATTGAAAGGCGACGCACTTATCTGCCATACTAACCCGCCGGATAAATAGTTTAGAAAGATTAGACCGCTCCTACATTTGAACTATACCGACAACCCGAGGCTATCACAATCATCTGCGAGTCCCTTATCCCATTTGCTTGAACCTAAATATGACATTCCATATATTCGTACTTATGTATCAAGACTACTATTGTAACTTACATTGATTACACGAGTCTCTTCCAGTGGTGAACCCGACACCGCCAGCACCAGCGCACAAAGGCTCAAAACAACTAAATATTTCATCTTGGTTTTTTAAAAGTTAGTTCTGCAACGTTCTAACTTATATCCACTGATATATATATATACTCCGAATATTTAATTACACCCACATGTTACATTTCGTCGCTGTAACGCAATTTCATTCTTCAAACACTCGTTTTTATGAACTATGTAGAACATAATAATTTTTCAATAATACACCGGAAATTATAATATAAGGTTCTTATAATTTTTTGATAAACATCCGCTGACCTTTCGTATTTAATTAAAAACATATGTCTTAATAATAGATTATTAGAAATTATTGGCAATTCTTGAATTTCGTTTTTTTGTGTCTACGTTCGAAGAAAACAACTAAAAAATATAATATACTGTGCGAACTGAATTAAAAATAGTCCAATAATTAATCGATAATAAGCGGGATTTTCCTCTTATTTTTTAAAACTAAAGGTTGAGGCAAACCAATTAAGATTCCTAAAAGTTTTAATCTGATTGGATAACTCGTTCATGCCAATGACATGACGACCGAACATGCTTTTTATCGTGGTAGACCAGAAAAAATAGAGAGAAAAAAAACAAGAAAAAGACGAAATTAAATCAAAATATTTTTCTGTGTGGATTAAAAGGCACCCACAGTCATAACCAACGGAGTTTTGAACTAGCGGACCTGTACAAACAATTGACCGCTTGTAACAGCAAAGCAAAGTAAAACACAGAGTTTGAACAATTCATCATCGCAAAAGAAAATTAAATCATATAAATAGTAAACTGTTATTACTAGTATTCAAAAATAAACAAAAAACTAAATTACTTCCTTAATAGATTAAAATAAATGTGTACATAAGCATTGAACCAATCATAATGTTTCGATCACGTTAAAGTAACGGATGTAGATACATATTTCTAGGGCAATAGTGTTTGGCCGTCGTCAGTTATTATCTCTGTATTCATAATAGAGTTGCAAGAATAGCGTTGAAGCCAAAACGATGATCTATTTTGTATCCAATCATAATAGTCTTTGTGTATCAGGAATCAGACAAAAGTATTATTAAAAGGTGATCTCGCGCCCACCATTCACGGTCATAAACATGGATATCCTATATTTACTCCCATCCTAACGTCGTTAAAATCCAAAATATTTTCCTCTATTGTGGTAATAATTTTATGTACACACATCGTAATCGTTAACAATGTAGTAAATGAAGATTGTTGAGCTTTAACATATTTTACATTTTGTTCATTGAATTACCTGTCAAAAGTTTGTTTATGTTTTATCCCAGTATAAATATGATATCGCTTTCTGACGTAGTAGAAGGGTAACATGACGACTGCCCGTGTGGTAACGAACTATTCACGTTTTTTTATTCACAGAAAAAAACATGAATGCATCCGGGGCCTAAGTGCTTTTATTTTAAGTTTCCGTATTTGAACTTGTTTTTATAGATAACCTTTCTTCCAGTTCCGTCTTTCCCGTTGAAATCTTCACATTGAATTAAGAACTAGTTGATAACCCGACGAAATATGCTTTCTTTGTATCCAAAAGCTTTTTCGTTTTCCGTTCAATTGAAAGAAGTTTCATCTGTGTTCGAGACGATGTTACCAAAAATTTAAGATTTTAAACAACCTAGTTTATGTCCGATTGTTATGTTAAGGAACACTTTTTTCGTCAACACCCTATAACTTCCCAAAGGACATCAGATAAATGGGTGGGACGATCAAATTCGAAAGGGAATTACAATTTTAATGTTTCCTTTCGGTAAAACAAATTTATTACAAAAGTCTAAAAAATAGAAAGAATACAAAAGGCCATTTAAGCCTAATCGTATCGTCATTTATTAGGCTTTTTAGTATATTACAATGAAAACATACCAAATATGTTTCGAGAATAAAGAAAAATCGTCCAAAATGGGAAACTATAGCCTATATACCAGGAATCGGGGGAAATACTGCTTATTTATAACCTGATAATTAATTGTTCGATTGTATATAGTACAATAGTATCATATGCAATTCTACATTTCTTGTGATTTTATATTGCATTCAATTTCTCTTTCAACATTTGTAACGTGTAGTTCACAATACCCAAGTATTATAAAATGTGGTTACAGTGACATAGCGCAGAGATTGTGTGTTGCTACTAGATTCGTGGGTGCGTAATTCGAAATACCCCGATCTGTATCGGTTGGGTCCGGTCTAACTAACATCCGTATTGCAGTAAGTAATTCAGATGATTTTGGATAATTAGAGAGCCATTCCCCATTGAAAGCTGGTTTGCCGATGCTTGTTGACATGATGTTTCTCTGGAGAAATTAAATAGGAAATAAATCGAAGTTGCGAAAGTAAACGTTTCACTAGAACTTCCTGATCTGGTGGCTTTAATAATCCTTAATTTAATGCATATGCTCTACATTTATAACCAGTGAATTGTTCTATTGTTAACTATTTTCTTGGCACCAATTCTTAATAACAAGATTTTTTTGATGCAAAGTCAACTGAACACAATTGATGCAAAGTCAACTGAACACATTACTAACCTAAAAAGGGTATGCATACAATATATTTATAAATACACCATATTCTAATTATGAAAAGTGGTTCATACATACCGATGGATCATAGTTCATCCCGAGCCAGACACGTGACTTTGGTGCCCCGACAAATGTGTTGTTGATGTATTCATACACTACGTCATACATCTTCTTGTTCACAATATCAACCAGCGCTCCACCATGTTGTTTGCACGTTTCATGTGCTTGTGATCGATTCTGGATTATCCTCTTGGTTGGCTCGGGCATCCATATGTAAAAGTTTTGTATTTGCGTGGTTCACTTTTTTTTTAAAGACTTAAACGATAATTAAAATATGAGGATACCGACCTGCGTAAAGCATCCAATCCACATCGAGAGCTTCTTGCCAGCCAATAGACTGATCAGTTCGCTCTAGATGCATGGTGAACCCATAGATCATTACTTCGGTAATTGTCAACTTAAACTCGTGCGACAGAGATTGGTTTTGTGTTCTGACTGATGCATTCACGAAAAACGGCACAGATTTCAAGCACAAATTGAAGATAACAAATGCCTTTTGCTTTGGAGATTCCGATGGACGTTGCAACAAAAAGTTTCCTTTGTGTGAAGTTGGCTGATCTGAAATAATTCAGTGTTCGTTGGGTTAGTTACTCATGTTTTAACCAGTCAGGAAAAAAGCAAACGGCGTTACCAGACATGCTAACTGCAGACGACTTTGTAAATACAGCAAGGATATTAAACCCATTGCAATGAGACGTATATTTTAAAGGCATTACTGAAGCGTTTGTTTAACCTATTAAAAGTTTTAGATAGATAACGCCCGTTAAAGTAGTTTGACCAGAAACACAACCGACTTGCTAAAGTTTGTTGTTATTCCTCGCCTTTCATAATTGTTAGATGCGCTGCCCGTAAGCCAAACTAACAGATTTATGTCACAAAACATACAATTCATCAAAAATCTTACCGGATACTGCAATGTTAAAACTACAGATTCCGACCAATAGACCAAACAGATACATGGTTATTATTGTAGATTATTACACCTAGCCTGCAGTACAGTGGTTGTTAAAGAATTTCACAAACTACCCTCTACACTAAGCACTTTTTACAAGAATAACGCCTCAATGCAGTGTATCCACGCTCAACTACTAGTTTATACAGCTTTTGTTGTGACACTGGTTATCTAAAAATAGGATCTATATGTGCGGTAACTGAAGGTTAATCGAAAAGTGTATTGTAAAGTTACTGCTAATGCTTGCTCATTTAGTGGAATTTCTAAGGATGATGGGCCATTACCAATGCTGCAACATACGTCATTTGACGTATCTTCTGCTGTGCTGTTAAACCGTGTTTTATTGTTGTTTAGAGCGAATAATATAACATCTTTAAAACACCCTATTTTAAATGGTGCTGGCAGGTTTCCTAACGGAGTAAATCGAACATATTTACCAAATGTTTGAAAATTGTAAAATATTTAAAGCAAACTTTGTATGATGTTAAATACAATTATTTTTGCAGGGCGTATATCAAAAGCATTACTGGCAAATATACTTTCGTTTATACTGAGGTTGGAGCCCGGCCATTTATTGTGTGAGTGCAAAAAGCCCAATTTTATAAGATTTATCAATTTTTCTTTAATTCACCACACGAAACCGAATAATAATTAAGTTCCGTTCCGTTAAGGGATTATTCATATTTAATTTATTTGGTTAAGAAACTTTTCGGGTTATTACTGTTTTAAACATCTAATTCGGGTTCTCTTCCAGGAAACAGTTAGCATATCCCCTGTACAGCGCATGAACGATTGTGCTTAAGCAGTCTCCTTAAGCTCGTTTGATTAAGTTTTAAAAATATAGCAATTGAGTTATTCGCTAAAAAGTTACTGGTGTATCTCGATATAAGTCTAGGGGATGTGTCGTGATGAAAGTTCAGGGGAAAAAGATGATCAACTTTTTACGGTAATTTTTGGTTTGACCGATTGACAACGAGATAGAGTCCTGTGAGGGAACTTTACTATTACAAACAATCGTTTTAATAGCCTTAAGGTTGTATTTCATTGGGGAGTGTAAGTATGTTAGCCATGTTTGGAAGGTTTTAATGATTCTTCACGGTTAGGAACTATCTCTTTGAGGAAAAATAATGTGGACGTCCATTTTAATTGTGGGAACAAGGTTGCGGTTGTCAGAGGTGGGGCGAATATGGCAACAAATAAATTGCGATGCTGAATTATAAACTACAGCACAAAGTGATAAATATTTAAAACAGTTTTTATAATAAATATATGTTTATTATGTAGTCTTATGCTAACAATGTGGCACTACATAAGATTTTTAAAAAATTAAAAGGGCCTATAACGTTTTTAAACGTTTAGCACAAATTTTACTAAACAGATAATCTAGAGTTTGGCTAAACTAGTTTTCATAAGTAAAGCAACGTTTAATTTGTGTGAAAACGGCTTTCGAAAGAGCTTAAAAGGGTTTTAACTATTTCGCTTTGCAACGCCCGAACTCACAACGTTTCGGCTTAAAGCACTACTGATTAAACGCTAGTCGGGACACTGTTTTTATTTTTATTACATGTCTCGTAAACACGAATATGCGGGTTCTATCTTCGACGGCGTTATATAATATTGTTTGCGCCTGATTATAAAGACCATCTAACATTTTAACACAATATGGTATTTTTTGAGTTTATTGCGAATACGATTTCAAGGAAGAATTTCAATTTTCTTCATCTGTTCCTTGCCTGTAAACAAAATATTGTTTTAAACCGAAGTATTTTTTCACAAAGCACATTTAGGGGTAATGTTTATTTCTATCACGGGTAGGATAGGAGGAGGCAGTCGGACATGTGGCGAAGCTTAATCTCAAATAGCCATTTCTACTCCAAATGCTTAGTTAAATTAAAACAAACGGTTTGCAACATTGCTTCCAAGTCTTATTGTGTTATTAAATCATAAGTTAATAACCAGCAGTTCAAACTGTGCCATTTAAAATGGTAACATAGTAAGTAACACGATTTTATTGCGACGAAAAGGTTTTGTAGATAACTGCTTGAAACATAATTTACAAACCTTCACAGATGCTATTTGATCACTGTTGATCCAATATTTCTTCATTATCTGAAATAAACATCTTAGTGAAAACGAATACATTAAATGCCGTACGCTAGTTTTTTTTTTTTTTTGACGCACCATTACTGGTTCCAATACTATAATGTCTGGACAACCCAAAGATGAATACCTCTAAGAAATTCTATACTATAGTTACTTGAATAATGCGTTTGTTTACCTTTAAGAGTAAAGCTATCATGTTCCGAGTTATCGAAATCGGATTCTGAAATCAGAAATTAATGATTATATGTTTAACGTATAGAAATGTAAATGATTCAACCATCACCAACCTTGTTGTGGTCTTTCGTCTGTGAATGAATAAAATGTTATATTTTTGTAAATTAAAGAAAACCAGTTAATGGAGCACACGGCAAAAAGGCAATAAAATTAATTTTGAAAATAAAAAAAAACTTTAAATATTATTGAATAACTTGTTTCAACAAATAAACGAGTGACCGGCTAACTGCCTATTGCAAAAGAATTTTTAATCAAATGAAATAAAACTGGATACGGTACTTACTCCAACGGCGGCGGCGTCTACTCCCCCAAGCCTCCACACTTTCGTTCGTAATCATCAACAAACCAATCAAAATGGTCACGAGAATTAACTTGTTCATTTGCAAATATGAGGTTAAAATGGATGGAACAATTATGTTTGATTTCCGTGTATTGAAAACGCGGGACATGTGTTACATGGACAATAATCAGATTACTTCATGTCCACCGTCGGATTACAGGAGCTATTACAGTGTGTTAAATATGATTGAGGCGTTCCTTCATCCTTAGTAAAGCTAAGTGCCTTGCCTTAGAGTACATCCGACCATCTATCGACCACACCAGTTAAATGCAAAAACATATCCAACAACACCAAACTTACCTTGTTTTTGTACATTTGCAAAGTGAATACCCTTCATGGATGAGTTATATTTATTCCACCGCTGTCTATTGTTTAACGACATTGGCCGCTGCAATGTTTAAATGTTATATAACTGTGGGAATGGGATATACTTTGTTGCGTACAGTCGATTTGGAAGTCAGTTGGCGCGAGAAGTTTAGAGCAATCTCACATGAAAATTTATTTTTTATTGTGTCTATATTACCCAGGAAGAAACCATTCAACATATTACTCATTAAGACAATCCGTGTGAACGGTCTACTTGTTAAGTTTCTGTGCAAAATGTCATTGCAGATAATCGTTTGCTGCAACATTGCAGATAATCGTTTGCTGGTTTGTTAAGCAGTTTAGAAGACAATACAAACCTGTGGCGATATCTTCGCGAGATGGTGCTGTTGATACACTGTCCACGCACTGCTTAACGCATACTGGTCGCAATACTGACATATAGTTTGTATAATGCTCACTTAAATAAATATTAAAGCAATATGGTTTTTGTTAACTTCCATCCGATTAGCTTTTTGAATTATTGTGTCGCCCGTTAGCCGGCTACAGGTTCAAAAATGGTCTATAGCTAGTCGGCTGTGTCCCTGGGCAAAGTACTCAACGTAAATGGCCTGAATCCACAGAGTAATAAGTTTAACCAATTTGAAAAAAGTCTGAATCTAACAACTGTTTTTCTTTCTAACACAACCACATAAAACTTTCTAACACAAGACATAAATAATAGTATTTAATATCTTAATTTTTACAGGGCATTGTTAGATACAGACTGCGGTCCGGTTACCCATGCCTGTCCTGGCTGTTTTGTTAGGAAAAAGTTTCCGATGTACCGATTAGTACGATCTCAAATTTTTGAAGTACAAATTTGGAGGGTTTTTAAGTTTAGGTTGCAGATCCAAGCTTCAACTTAAAATTGTTAAAAAGACTTTCCGTGGCAGAATTTTAAGGGAAACTCTTTTTGTGAGGTCAGTTTGCATTGGAGATATCCTTCAAGGCAATGATACTAAGTAATCTAATGTAAGCTTAAAAGTTTATGTCCATAACGTCTATTTTGATAGTGTTCGTTTATGTAAAGATATATTTAATAATATGATTTAAAATAGTTATCCCATTAGTGCAAAAACTACGGGTATTTTCTCACGAGTAATCTGACGTTTACTTTCGCCCACGTTTGGGTTACCGGAGCTATTTAAGCAGGTTTGTATGACGGAAACGTTCTTTTATTTTAAAAGAACCCAGCTAGCGACCAGATTCCTATCAGCAATTTTTTCCTACAACACACATTGATATTTTATTTTGACTAAAATGTGACTTAACCCTTAGACCACGACGGTTACATATATGTAACCAAGAGGTGTCCCCGAAAAAAAATGCACAATTTAGTCGTTTCTTGTGGGATTTTCGTAGTTTTTTATATTTTTAGCTTTTGAATAGATCTTTCAAAATAACGCATAAAAACATAACCTTAACATTTTTTTGAGTCATATTGCCCCAAACATTTTTCTTTAAAATATTTGTATCCAGTTTAACTCTTTGGTAAAACATCGCTTTTTAGGGTTCTGTGGAGTTAAAATTGTTACACCAGTTGCTGTGAAAATAAAACTAGCGGTAGCCATCTTTGTTTTTGAGTTTTCCAGTCATTTTCGATTTTTCAACCATATATGTATACATATGTGTTGTGGAGAATCAAGCGATTCTGTTGTCGGTTCGCGTGCTTATACCTATAGCACTGAACCTGACCTGAGTTCTCCAAATAATTAGACTCCGAAATGACTCCGTCTCGGAAGGTATTCTAATTGTATCTTATAAGCTAATACAGTAAAACACATACAGTTAAACTGATTGACTATGGACATGCCTGGAGCAGCGCCCCAGCAGGCAATTTATTTTGGTCCTTATTCCAAAACGCGTTTTCGATAATAATTAATGCAAAAACTTTATACACAAAACATCAGCTTGTAATACGTATGGCGTGGGGATTATATCCCGTTGGCACGCACAGGAAGTGAGGCACAAAGGTTTTTAGAACAGGCGCATACAGCTATGCAGCATGCAATAATGGCTTACTTAAACAATTTCACAAAACTTAATATTATGCGCAGCAGATATTACACAAGCCGCGAATGTCGCTACAGTGTATATGATTTTTGATAATTGCTATTGATATGTATTCATTTTTTCGCCTTTGTTTACTTTGTTTTACAATTATTATTTGATATTCAAAAAGTAAAGGAAACCAAAAACAACTCACAAAAATATTCGAAACTAGTGGCTAGTTAGTCGGTTGTGTCATTGGGCGAAAAGGCACTTAGCGATTATTGCCAGAACCCAGTGTAATATTGCGTAATAACAAATTAAAGAAGAGTCTGAACCATGCACAACACACTGTAACTGTTCTGCTAATCCCACATTAAGCGCGAGATTATATAATGATTACCCGTCCCATCTGTTTTCTCATCAATGGGGAAACACACAAATATCTCACGCTATCCTAAACTCCTTAACAGAGATAGCACATTTGAATGGGCAAGTAATATGCCATGAGTTTCTGCTTGCAGTATACGACACTCTCTAGTGTTAGATTCGTTTCGTCACAATTGGATCTCATTTACTCGGAATTAAAGATTTAAACGTCATTTAAATTAAAATGCGCAAAAATACAAACAAGTAACACAAGTTATCTATGGAACGTTGAGTCACATGTTGTACTCTCGGTTGGTATGGGTGGCGGTGGTTTTAGTACGGTTTTGCACAGAGGTTACGTGTTGATATTTATAACATCGGGCGGGCGGTTCCACATTCCGACATTTAAGTACGATGGGTCAGCTGCGACTTGTATGAGCAACCCTGTGTGAGTTGCATGGTTTATCGGATAATTAGGGTGCCAAGCACCCTTAAAGGCCAGATCCCCATTGCTTGTAGATATTTCATATGTCTGAAAAATACAAATATAAATATTGTGTATTAAAGCTTTGTAAGGTAGTATGTTTCACAAAAAGACTATCGGATTTATTGGAAATAGCGTCGCAAATACTCTAACAAAAGGTTTACATCAATCATTTACCACGTAAAAGTCTAGTGTTAATAGCAAGATAACCTTTTGTGCAAAACATATAACTTGTTCTCACAAACCGTAGGATTGTAGTTCATCGCTGGCCAAATTTGAGCCCATTTTTTATCAACAGAGACAATCGTGGTCCTGACGTAATTATAAACTACATCATACATTTCCTTGTCTACAATATCGACCAGCGCGGCACCAAGTAGTTTGCAAGATTTTTGTGCTTCATAGCGATTCTGGTAGATCCACTTGCTTGGCTCAGGCATCCAAATGAAGAACTTGTTGTGCACAATTTCGTCATCTGTCATTGTAAATCTCTTTAAAATAAATGTTTTAGTATAAGGGTCAGATGTTTGTTTCACCAAAAAAATATATTTGATATTCATTTTACGCGCGGTTTGCATAACCACCAGTTAGTAAACGCAACCAACCTTCGAAATACAATGTCCAAATCACAACAATTGCGGCGTTCCAGCCTGTGAACTCGTCAGTTCTTTCGATTTCAATCCAGAATCCGGATGAAGTGATTTCGATTACAATTGCCTTGAATTTGTCCGGCAAAGTTGTATGATAGGTGGAAACTGTTACATTGGCCGAAATGGGTGCAACATTCAAGCACATTGGGTAGCCGACGAATTCCCGTTTTGTCTTCCATTTTGAATACGATTGCATGATATTTTGACCTCGTTGAGATGCAGACACAACTGTATAATTTTGGAATCAATTACATATAAACATTTACAATAAACCTTACCTGACAAAGCAATGCTCAAACAGAAAACGACCATTAAACCGAATAAATCCATGGAAATGTCGTTAATAATTCAGCAAATATTACACCTAATCTTCTAAACAATAGGTGGCCGAATATTTATAATAGTGATACCATAAACACGAGTTGTTTAAATTTGAGTAAGCTCTGCTAATATTGCCCTAAACAGTTTCTCTCCTACGGTCAGTGCAACATTAATGCAAAAGAGACCGAAAGTTAAAAGGTACTACACCAAACTTTCATATTGTTTCCTGAAAATCTGTGGATGTTGATGACGTGTCTCTCTCCGCTGCAACTACGTCACATAAAGCAACTCAGATTGTGTATATCGGTCGATGGAACACATAATCGCGTGGTAATTGTCACTTAAAAAAATTGTCGGGTTGTCGGGGCTATTGCAAGTTGTTGTTAAAGGCAGGCGATTCCACACCGGGAAGGGGTTTGTGTACTTAGCCTTATATGACACTAGAGTGATTTTTTGAAATTGGGAATTGATGACATTTGTTATTTTTATGTAGTTCTACTTTCAGACCTATATGCCTATATGCGTAACACTGAAGTGGTTTAGATGATATATTATGTAGTTCAAATATTTGCATCTCTAAATATGTGGATATCCTTATTTCGCCTAGTAATGACTCGAATTGTGGGTACTTTATACGGTAGGGTAGGAATGAAAAGTTTCAAAATAGGCAAAGGGAGGCATGCAGCAAAAAGATTCACTGGTTCAAGATTTATGGATCAATGGTGTTTGTGTCTTCTTCATCAATATCACCTCGCACAATAGAGATATCCAAACCCCATACACATCTTAAATGGGTTTCCGGTAAATTCCCCAAAATAAAACTACACTTAAAACAGCAATCGGTCTACGTAACGCTTTATATACACACGAAGGAATAGTTTCCATTTTTTGATACGACGTTTTTGTTGGAGGATGCTTCGAGAGTTTGCAGCAGTCTCGGAGCATTTGGAATATCAGGTTAAAATATTCAGGAATGTTAGCTACGATGGCGTAGATGTGCTTCTATTTAAACTTTGTTATATAGTCCGATGAAGAACCCCAAAACTTTAAGTAATCCTTATAAATAAAAATTGGTATTTGGCTTAGTTATGAGTCTCATTTTAAAAAATGGGGCACATATTCTTTTTGGCAAAATTTAGCTTCAATTCACTACATCGCTTAACAAGAGGCTTAACTAAAAACATTTGTGGTAAATGTTAATTTTACACGTTGATTATTTTTTAACCCATACGTTTATGGTTGCAGAAACAAACTTCATACTTGGGGCCGTTCAATTAGATTTGGTGGTTATGCACTTACTGTTATTAACGAACAATTTGTTAGGTTGTAAATAGAGAGTGTCAACCTAGAGAGTATTAACCACGTGTTTAACCACCACTAAAACACATTTTGTATGCCATATATTCATACGACAGGGTTCCTAACCACAACTGGTATTTTATACACCGAGAATGTAGTTTGTTTCTGCAAGCATTAACGCATGGGTCCCGTAGTTATTAAACCAAACTTCTTTTCCGTGTGTAGTTAAAAAAATCGTAATAGATTTACGAACATTTCACCACAAATGTTGGTATTGATATGAAGCTAAATTTCTTTAGGGAATTCCCCCGGGCTTCGGGTAATTCCCCTAAGATTAGTACATAATTTTTTTTGTCATGTTATCTAACAACTCTGAAGGTTTTTTTCCGATATGACGACTCTTTGTTAGAGATGTCAGGGCGATATGGCCTGCCTGTAACAATTATGATTTAGAAACAAATCATAATGTTTAGGGTATTTTCCTGTGCATTTTATTTTTTTTCCTCATTGGTACAGCGGCCGCTACCACACTAACATACACCAAATCTGATCAAAAGTGGAGCAGCTATTTTAGCCTTATGCTCAAAAGAAGCTTTTTTTTAAAATAATGTTTTGGTTTTTACAGTCTCAGTGAAATCCTATGGAAATTATTATCCAAAATTTTTGTTTTGGCATATCTAAACCATGTTGTCTAACAAATGACAAAGTTTCATTGCGTTTCCATAACTTCCTCTATTAGATATGGATGCAACATGCCATGCCTGTCACAATCATGATTCAGGAACATATCTTCGTTTTTAAGGAAATTACCTTAATTAATTCTTTTTTGTCTTTTAATTGGCAAAGAGTTACTAATTGTCAAACAGTTCACCAAATATGATAAAAATTAGAGCAGCAGTTCAAGCGCTTTGCCCAAAAAGCAATTTTTTAGGAAAAAATACCGTTTTGGTTTTTAACGTCCCAGGCAGGGAAATTCTCCTAGATTTATCACCAACAATTTTATATTTTGCATATCTAGACCAGATTGTCTAACAAATGACAAAGTTTCATTGCGATTTAATTACTTGTTTTGGTAGATGTCGTGGCGCCATACCATGCCTGTCACAGTGTCACAATCATGATTTGAGAACAAAATCATATTTTTTCAGTACGATTCCATTATTCCTTCTGGTAGATGTGGGGGTGACATGGCATGCTTGTCACGTTAAAAATCAAAACGTTTTTGTAATACCTTTGTGGGGCATAGCGCTTGAAAGGCTGCTCTAATTTTAATCAGATTCTGTGAAATGTTGGAACGTTAGACACTTTGTGCCAATTAAAAGAAAGAAAACATTTACATAGGGTAATTTCCTTAAAAACAAAGATATGTTTTTGAATCATGATTGTGGCAAGCATGCATATCGTACTGACATCTCCAACAAGGAGTCGTCAAATCAGATCAAAACTTTAAGAATTGTTACATAACATGACCCACATATGTATAAACAGAAACTTATGTACTAAACCCAGGGGAATTTCCAGAAACCATAAAAAACTAAATCGGGCTGTTTTTGAAATTTAGCTTCATTTCACTACAGAGCTTGAAAAGAAGCTGTAATTTAAAACACTTAGGAGCTATATGTTTATGCTTGCAGAAACAAACCACATTCTCGGTCATAATAAACCAATTGTGGTTAGGGACCCTGTAGCATAAATATATGGCATAAATAATGTGTTCCACAAATAACGGTGGTTAAACACGGGATTGACACTCTCTAGTTATATTTTTTTCTATGATTTTAAAGGGAACACATTTTGTATTTACTTCGTTTTTTTTTTGTTTTTTTCTGCGTTACGCTGGTGACCGGTTAGTCATTTCGTCAGATGTTGGCATGAAGGGGATAATTAATCAGGTTCAAATAAAGAATCTTAACTGGCATGTTAATATTACCCAAAAATCTGCTAATTTCAGGCAATGTCTGTTTAGTTTCTTGCCCGAGGGCACAACCGACTAGCTAGCGACCAGTTTCGATCCTGCAGCACTTTAGTCTTAAAGGCGATGGGTTAGCCCACCAAGCTAATCAGTCGGAGCTTGATATAAAACCTTGACAAGTGGCCATTTTCATTTCCAGATAACTTGTAATCCTCTGCGGTTACCAAATCCAGGTCCTAAAAAAAACTAAAAAAACATCCAGAATTATTGTGTAACTTTTTTTTATTATTCTTTTTTAACATAGTCGAGTTTCAAACCCGAGATGAAATGGTCAGTACAACCGTGTTTTGTATAGAAGTCGGCATATGCATCGGTCGCGTTAACCATTCGGCCACAAAACCGTACTTTGTAACCCTTTTCTTCCAACGATTCCCATAATAATTCCTGCTATAACCAACTAGCGCTTGTTTACTTCTGAGTCCAAATATATTTATAATATATACAACAGCTAACACACTGAAATACTTAAGTGAAAAAATAGGAAAAAGGGTTTAAAATATAAAAAAAAATGCTTAAACAATAACACACGTTTTATGACGACCAAAGTGAAGTATGTTTTTTGACCCATTTTCGCATGAAATTTACGGCGTGGTCTGAATAGATCAACGGATTCAATACACTGTTTAACGGGTGCAAAACTCCGGCGCAAACCACGTATACAATGTTATCAAGCTTCACACCCGCCAAACTAATAAACGCCATAATGCATATCGGAATCCAGCAACAAAAATTTGTAAGGATCATCGCAGCCACTGTTCGAAGCAACCGTCTCGACTTGGACTTTCCAACCTTTGTGACTTTCCTGCTTCGTTGGTATAGAATCAAGTAACAGCACGCCATGTATAGAAACAGGCAGAAGTTAAAAACGATGATAAAGGTCGAGTAACCCCATGCAGCATCACCCACTTTAGCAAACAATCTTGGCATGCAGACGCTGGTTTCACTGAAGTAACCGAATTCACCTTTGATGGGGAGTTCTTGGAATGCGTTTGTGATGGTTTCTTTGACATCAAACCAATCCTTGTTTGAGGAGTTGTCTGAAAAGTGATGGACGCGATTCGCCAGCCATTCCATGTCGGTCTTTGCGATTTCCTGCCTTGTGAAGAAATAGTTCGGAAACCACGCAGATTTAACGAAATATCCTGATCTGTAATTAGCCAACGGAAGAGTTCCAATAAGAATACCAAGGCACCATGCGCAAGCGATAGGTGCGGCGTAGGTCACACGTTTTATGCTGCTCATTCTCACGGGAAAGTAAACAGAAACAAGTCGAATGGTGGCCATCGTCGCCATTATAAGAGCTGATACTTCGGTCGAAACTACAGCCAAAGAACCAAGAATCGAGCAAGTTTGACTGCTCCTCCATTCAGCATCATGATAGCAATAACTGCCAGAAAACTTACTTCCCATTGCAGACATTGAGAGTAGATAAACGTCCATGAGTAAATCCGACACGATAGGTTAGCCACCAGCCAAAGAAAGGCAACTTTTAACGGCTCCGATTTAGCTGTTCTGACCTGCATGATTGATATGATACAAACCGCAGTGTTTCCTAGCAGAGAGATGCCACCCATCATCCATAAAATAACACGAAACACTGGGTTGCCAATCATTTCAAACGGAGATGAAAACACGGTCTTTTTCTTGCTGTCCGCCGGGCATTCGTCACTTCCATCGCTGCAATCCTTTATCCCATTTTCAACCCGTTCGCGCGCAACCGAGAGGGGCTGTTTACTCTTGCAGTAAAACCTGGTTTCGTTGCACACAGATTCCCATTCATCCGAACCATCATCGCAATCCAACACTCCGTCGCAAAGTAATAACTTCTCGATGCTAAAAAAGTTTTTGGTCGAAGTGTTGCAGTAATATCGACCAGTGCAGTTTGTTTCGTCAAATCCAAGTCCACAAGCGAAGGAGAAACGCGGACGGCCATTGCAGTACTCTCTTTTAAGAAGAAATATAGGTCCCTTTCTTTGCCACACCGCTGACATTTCCTCATGGTGGCATGTGATATCAGACTTACAAAAATGGGATTCGATTGGGCAACCTGCCCCACATTCATCTTCTTGATTGAAACATTCTGGTATCCCATCGCACGCACTCGCGTTGGTGTACACGACTCCTTTTTGGTCAGCCGGGCATAAAAAATGCCCGATTGGTTCATAGAGGCTTCGGTTTACTGGTTTAGATTTCATACAATACTTCAAGTTTGCATTTCCGTCACAGCTCAGCGATTTATTACAAACCACGTGCTCATTTGGCATACATTCGTTGTTGCACAGCATTTGGCCAAGCGGACAGTTCTTCCGGGATTCCCCTAAAACGTCAATGCAAAGTGTCTGATTCTCGCAAAGGCATTCATCCGACATATCGTAACAATCAATAACACCGTCGCACACTTGTTTGGGGGAAAGCATTAGTTTTTTGTCCAGGCAACAAAAACATTTTAACTTTCCGTCGACAAAACATATGTCCGACTTATCCTGACAGTATTGGTTGTTGTTCAATAGATTTACTTGGGGAAGAACACACGATTGCTTGAGTTGTGTGTAATTGCTCAACGCTCTGCATTTAAAACCGGGCACATCATACATCTCGTCGCTTCCGTCAGAGCATTCTGCGAATCCGTTACAGGAGTTTGGTGTAATAACAAATCCTTTAATGTCACACTGCTGGAGCCCATTTCTGTTGTAGTAATTATTGATATACCACCACTGGGCGTCAATAACAGTGAGATTTTTATTCGAATATATATCCACCTGTTGGTACTTCTTATATTTTCTTGATAATTTAGATAACTGAAGTCGGAGACTGTAGGACGCCGCGTCTCGGCACACAACAACTTTTGTGGTTGTGGTTTCTTTAGTTCGGCCGTAGTAATACGGGACCGCTCTTCTTACAGCAGTCTCTACTACGTCACATACTTCGTCGGAGTTATCTGCACAATCCTGTACGTCATTCAAAATGTCATCTTTACGTACGCAACCACCATGTGATGTACAGTTGTTTGGGTTTAAAATACATCCACATGGCAAGTAATTATCGCTACAGGTGCAGTTCTGCTCGTCTGTCCAATCCACGCAAGTCCGATACGCGTTACACTTATCATTTTTATTGTAGCAATGTCTGATTTCATCCTTAAACGGAGCGCACTTTCCTCCATTAGCGCGCCAATTGCATTCGTACTGGTCGTTTGCGCAGGTGTAGCTGCAGTTTCGTTCGTCGCTCCAGTCCCCACAAGAGGTTTTTTCGTCACACTCTGAGTCTGAGCTGTAACACGGATCCTGGAAGATCAATCCATCACGGGGACAGGTACCTTTCTCGTTGCAGTCGCATGTCTTCTTATTGTACCGACCACACTTCTCAACGCAGTTCTTCTCATCGCTCCATTCACCACAGTCGTTGTAGCCGTTACATTTCTCATTCCGTTATAGAAACCACTTACTTGAACTCCGACCCGCATACACAGTCTCCTGTCCCGAAAGCAATCGCATTGGTACCACTTTCCTGAATCATGAAAAAAACATAATTTTACATTTACGCCCTTTATTCCTATTCGAACGACCGGTTAGCGCATCGGGTTAGTGTGTGGACTTTTAGCCGAAGGGTTTCTGTTTTGAAGCTGGTCGCTCGCCAGTCGGTTGTAGCCGTGGGCAAGGCACTTGGCGGAAATTGCCTGAACATAGTACACTTTGCAATAGCTCCGGTAACCCGACGATGGGCGTGAGGTGATCTGACGATTGCCTGTGTGATAACCCCCTTGGTTTTCCCATTCACAAGGATAAACATGAAAGTGAAAATATATCAACCATATAATAGTGTATGATTATGAATTTATCTATTAGATTCAGGCCATTTCCACTAAGTACATTGCCCAAGGACACAACCGACCAGCTACCTTCCAGCATTGAATCTTTATATTTTCAGATGAAAGACGACGTCAAGCGTCATTACAAGCAATGTGGAAGGAGAAATTAAAAGAAAATTAAACCTGACCTTTGTATAGTGTTTTAAATCCCAATCCAAAAGATTTTATGTTTACGTTTACGGCCACTGCCAACAAAGCGACCAGCAAAATGATCTTCATCTTTTTTAAGGCAATAAAGATTTGTGTAGGATTCAACAGGGACGAAGCCCTACCCTACGTTACCAACCCTGTGTTGGCGAATTTTAGCTGCTCCACGCACTTGACCAGTGATTGCTCTATCTTCTGTGTTTGAAACAAACCACCCTTCTGTGATGTCTTTTAATTGCGCTAACATAGGCAGAATTTCTAAACACATACAAACATAGCAGCATAGATACAATTTCTGGGTTTGCTTTGTGCGATCCAGAACAGCTAAATCAATAAAACAACCTTCTACCACATAGTAAGAACAGAAAAGGCCCAAATTACAATAACCTTTTAAATCGGCAGCGACGCCGTGACGCTTCATTGGGCACACAGAAATCGGGAATTTAGGTACTTGGGATTGGCTCTTAAAATGACCGTAACAATTTGACTTGATTGAAATAAATTTAAAAGCGCAAGTTAGTATGAAAAGCATCTCTCTTTGTTCTGATCCTGTAAACGATGGAGTAGTATAATGAAAATAAACAAACTGATTGTTTTACGTAAACGATCTTTTTTTTGTATTTTTACCGGGCTGAGTTTAGAATACATGACGAAATCGTACCTCGGACCGTTTTTATATAGGAATCGTAAAAAGTATTGGTCGCATTAACTATTCGGCTACACAACCTACCACATAAACAACCTGTTACGGTTATTTACCGCAAAATATCGTAAACCTGAGATTTCTATTGTTGCATACATTTTTAATAAAACCGTCACGGCGTCTCCGCGAGTTGGCAAAGGTCATAGCCATCACTCTTCCTTTTGGTTGTACCGATACATATACAAAACAATATACAAAAACGGTCATTGTCGCGAACTGAGCGTGAGTCCGAAATTCAGCTCGCTTGTTGAGTTCTACAAAACTGATTGACGTCGGGATATCGTCATCATATTAAAAATAAATTAAATTAAAAATGAAACCGCAATAAGCAGGGTTTCTTGAAAAGCTATATTCTAGGTTCCATGCATTTTTTATTAAAGAAATATAACATTATAAACCACACTTAAAATGATTTTTTTTCTTACTTTGTTCATTAGGTATGTACGTCTGCAAAAAATTAGAAAGTACCTACATTTGAACTCCACCATCACTCCGAGACTATCACAATCAATTACGAATCACTCATTTTATTTCCATGTTTTTTTTCTAATAAATTTTTGAGCATAGCGCTTGAACAGCAGTTCTAATTTGAATAAGATTTTGTGAAATGTAAGTGCACCAGTAACTGATTTAACACTTAAAAGAAATAAAAAACTAGATAGGGAAATACCCTAAAATAGGATTTTGTTCTCAAATCATGATTGTGAAAAGCACGTCATGTCGCCCCGACATCTACTAGAAGGAATAATGCAATCGTAATGAAAATTTGTCATTTGTTAGACAACATGGTCTAGATATGCAGAAACCAAAGTTTTGGGTGATCAATCTAAGGAAATTCCCCTGGGACGTTAAATCCTATAATTTGTTATAATTAAACAGTATATAGACTGCGTTTGTATATGGTTTGTACGGAGATATTGGCAAACTCTCAAAATGCAGAAAAATTGGCCCGTTTATTACATATTTCTGATAGCGGAAATTCACCATTTTTAATAAAAAGTCGTTGCAAAATATCAACAAACCAGTGAAAATTCCTGAAAAGCGTAACCTAATTGGAAACCACTTATGCCAATAATTAATAAATGGACATAGCATGTCTGTCACAAGCGTGTCGCAGACAAAAGGAAAACAATTCATATTACAAAGCAACAGGTCATTGTGAAAAGCTGCTAGGTACCCACAATAAAAATACTCAACAAAACGGTCATCGATTGAAGCCATCGTTCTGGCATTTCCAAAGTATTGATTTTTAAATTAATATGAAGCGCTTGCGATAGAATACTGGTGCAATATCCTGTAGAGCGGATGGTATCAGTATTTTCTAAACTTATTTAGTTTATTTTGAATCCTAAAAGTGTAATACTATTTTAAAAATGCTTACCATGAAAACTAATTAGTTTTTAAGTACTAACAGTGTTTGTTTAGGATTCTTGTTTATTTGCGCAATTCTGACAATATCTGACAATTTTACAGTTAGGTAAAGGTACATCTGTTGAGATTTTTGTTTGTTGAGCTTAATACAAGTATGTGACCACAAAACAAGTTCACTTGTATAATAATTAACCAACCATTTAGCACAACCATTGTTACTATTAGGTCAACCTCTCATTCTTAATGTTTGCTTAGCATTTTATTAACATTTCCATTTCGGTGAAATATGTGTAGTTTAGTTAATTATTAATCTTAGCAATGAAAAGTTACATTAGTGGCTCCAGAGCGGTTAACAGTTATCGTGTTTTATTTTAGACATAAGTTTGTTGGATTTAGGTGTAGGGTTTGAAATGATAGCAGACACCATCGACCAAGATTTGATATCAGGACAGATTGGTTGCCGACGGTTGACGGCTGCAGACAGAGATGTAATGACCGATCTAATTCTAAATCATTATCTACCAAGAGAGCCAGTTAACTCGACACTAATACGACACTACCCTAGTGATATCTACGTTTCCGTGGCTTGCGAATACATCAACGTAAGTTAATAAAATTGATATACTAAAAGAAGACACTTTAAAATAATAAGATACACGAAGCATTCTCCATACTCAGTACCAGGCAACAAACAGAAGCGTTCCGTACAATGCCTTCAGGTTAAATATCAATAACTCTCCCACCACATTTTCCCGAGCAAAAAACTTGTTCGTTCTTGTTGTCGTGTCTGTGCTTACCTATTGAAACCAATAACACAAATGTATTCAGAATTGCATCCAAGACAACGTTTCGTTGAGTGCATATAATAAACAAACTGGAGAGGACGTTGGGTTAATACTTGGCTTACTCCATCGCGTAAAAAAAGAAACGAAACCGCTATCCCAGTTGTCACCTGTGGAGGTACTTTCCTTGTTATTATGTTCAATTGTATCCCTAATCCTGTCTGGGAACTAACAGTATAACTGGATAACTGTTTATTACTCAAGAACCTGGCGGCATGCAAGTTTTCGTCAATAATATTAAATAATAAAACTAGATTAGGATTTTGTTTGCTGCGTTTAAAGGCCTTAACTTATTACCTCACCTGCTGTGATAATTCAATCATTTGAGCATTTTAAGTCACGAAAGAGATAAGTTATATTACTAAGCAATTGTCAGAGACTGCTGGACACCCTCAACAAGAATATTGCCTCTTATGTCGGAGATAGTTTATACCTCTGCGCTGCTGCGACAACCGTCAAGGAATCGTATTGTGGTCGGGGAATATCGACGAAACTCTACAAACGGTAATCTATGATACTAAACACCGCGGTGTAGGTTTACTTTAACGCAAACAACCACCTCCATGGAGATTTACCTTTATAATGGTCACGTGGCCGAATGGTTGTAGCGATCGATTCAAAAAAAGAATTTTATATAAAAAGGAACTTACCGAGTCGGTCGCGGGCTCGAAATTTATTCGAAACGTCGTACAGTCCGTTCTTCGCCCCTGCTGATCTATAATTTAAAACTTATTTGTATTTTATATGTCTCCTTTTCGCAATAAACCGGTTTACTGGATACTGTGTTATTATAATAAATGAAGAATACATCTTTATATATTTCTACTCTAAAACAGGATATAATAATAGGCGCGTTAATACATGTGGAATCAGATTACCTCATGCCCAACAGATTACTTCATCAAAAGACAACGCACTAATCACTAAGCTACAACTGATTTAACAAATTACATTTCGGCATGTTACTTTTTCTGATGTTTTTGAGTAATTATTGCGTTCTTTGATAGCCCAGCACCAGTTCTAATGCAAGTTTTTAGGTTGGAGTTACTGGCCAAGGAGATGAGGTGTGATTACATAACTAGCGAGCCAACGTCATTCTACACCAAACGAATAACCAAGAATCTTGGCTACACGTTGAAGAATGAAATACTGTATGCCGACTACGTTGATCCATATACAGGAACACACTTGTTAAAAGATGTCAATTCTCCTCACAACAGTATCCAACTTGTGGTTAAAACCGTTAAATAAATACAGTAGGCGCCGCTTAAAATGACCACCTTGGGACCAGACCATTTTGGTCATAATATCCGAATAGTCATAAAAAAACGAAGACGCCATAACCGCGCCTCAATCGACGAAAGCCATATGAAGTTCCGCCGTCAAATTAATAACAGTGTGACGTTGGCAGTAAACAAAGTTCAGTTTTGTAACAATACAAGTGACGTTAAAAGTACGATTTTGTTAGTAAATCTACGTCATATCGATGGGACTGTTTCGTTATGAGACCCAGTACAGAGCGCACACCCTTATTGCATGCGTACAGAAAAAACGCATGTTAAAAAGGCAAAGTTTTAAGGAAAAATTAATGTACTGTAATAGAAGAGATAGGGCAAATGTTGGTCATATTATCCGAAATTTGGTCATATTAAACGGAGAGATTTAAATGGAGAAATTCCAGATTGTACCAAATTGGTAATAATAAGAGGCGCCTACTGTATGTAGCCTACATAAATTGATGTATATTAGGTGTGGCCAAAATTTAATATTTGTGGCAAGCTAAAATGTGAGGGCAACTGTGGCTTTTTCCCCGCCTCTTTGTGGCCTAAATTTAACTATATCTGTGTGGCCCCGAATTAAAATAATTCAATTGTACATATTTCGCGTAAGTTCAATCGTTTTGTAAGAAAGACCCTCCACCAAAAGTCACTCACTGATAATTAGTTTGTAATTGTATTCAACGATTGGACAAATAACGATTAAAACAAAACTGGAATCGGGTTGGCTTGGTTTCTTTAACTTATTCAACCATCATCGGACATGAATTCCAGCAAACCGGCTCTGCTATCTGGCAGTCCAAGCAATCCATGCTGTCGTACACTTCCGCTGAAATAAGCTGATTATAAAATCACGAAACATACAGGGGTCTGATAACTAATAAATCACTTCAATTGTGTAGGTACCTCGTGTGTTCATATTCTAGTAAGATTACCCAACCAACAGAAAACGTCAGATAAACCAGAGTGAAATATTTTATACTCAATTTGCTTTTTTATTTAGTTTGGGCCATTTATAATGGTCTTTAGCTTCAAGGTAAATTTTGTGCCGTTTCAAAGATAACTTTGCAAAAAGTGATCAGGTTAAAGATCGAAGTATTAACTTTCCGTTAACGATTTCTTACTGTCTTTCTAACCAAGTATATAACTATCGTGTTAACCATTCGCCCACATGACCGTTCAACAAAAACATGTTCCGGTTATATAAACCCACCTTTAGTGTGTGTTCCAAACTGCTGTGCCAGTGCCCTGGCGCAAACTGAGTCTCGAATCTCCGGTAGCAGGTTATCTTGCATGCAAACATATAGGACAGCTCGTACGGAGGCATCTCGAAGTTGGGCTTGTGCTTCCTCGCTAAACGACGACCCGGTCTGCAATCGAGTGTTGTTTGGTTTAGAAAGTTTCTATATTTGAACTCTGTCGACACGCCGAGGTTATCACAATCAATTACGAATCACTTATGCCACTTGCTTAAAAATAAGGCATATAATAGAATAATCATATTTATCCCCGTGAGTGAAAAAAAACCAAGGGGGTTAACACACGGCAATCGTCAGATCACCTCGCGCCTAGTGACGGATTACCGTAGCTTTTGCGGTGTGTTGTGTATGATTCAAATGTTCCTTTAATTTAGTAGAACCCATTAATCCGCTGGGTTCGGCAATGTCCCTTAAGTGCCTTGCCCAAGGACACAACCGACTAGCTAGCGACCAGTTTCGCATCTGCAACCTTTCGATTGAAAGGCGACGCACTTATCTGCCATACTAACCCGCAGGATAAATAGTTTCGAAAGTTTAGACAGCTCCTACATTTGAACTATACCGACAACCCGAGGCTATCACAATCATCTACGAGTCCCTTATCCCATTTGCTTGAACCTAAATATGACACTCCACATATTCGTACTTATGTATCAACACTACTAATACTTACATTGATTACACGAGCCTCTTCCAGTGTTGAACTCGACACCGCCAACACCAACGCACAAATGCTCAAAACAACTAAATATTTCATCTTGGTTTTTTTAAAGTGAATTCTGTAACGTTCTTACTTGTATCCACTGTATATATACTCCGAATATTTAATTACAAACACATGTAACATTTTGTCGCTGTAACGCAATTTTGTTCTTCAAACGCTCGTTTTATGAACTATGTAGAACAATTCACTTTCTCATTAGTAAGCACCGGAAATTATAATAATGTTCTAATAATGTCTGGATAAACATCCACTGACATTTCGCATTCCATTAAAAACATATGGCTTAATAATGGATTATTAAAAATTATTGGAAAGGTAAATAATATGAAACCATAATTTCAGAATATCGTTTTATGTTTAATTTGTGTTTACGTTCAAAGATAACAATTTAAAAATAAAATACACTCTGCGAACTAAATTATAAGTTGTCCAATAATTAACAGGTAATAACTCTTTAATCACACTACACTGTTAACTATTGTATTCGAAATATAAACTTTTGTGTTTAAGCTGGATTTGCCCACAACAAATTCAAAAATGATACCACAGTTCAAACGTGCATAAACGGCCGCGTGGTTGAAGGGTGCCTCAAAATACTACAGGGCCGCTTGGGTCGCTTGGAGCGCTTGGATCACTTAGATTGCTATGAAAAGTAATTCTAACCCTGTTCCAAAACTAATCTCAACCCCAAGACTAACTTTAACCCCAACCCTAACAATAATATCATGGCTTTTGTAATTACGAAGTATATTAAGCGATCCAAGCTATTCAAGCGCTCCATGCGATCCAAGCGGTCCAAGCGGTCCTGTAATATTTAGACTTAGTGGTACCGTGGTTAAATGGTTAACGCGACCGATACTCATACCGACTGCTATGCAAAAACGTCCATGACGAGCCTCATGGATTCGAACTTTGGCCCATTATAAAAATAATATACATGAAACTGAATTTTAATTAGTAGCTACATCACGATGCAAAGTCTTATGAATTTCCACGTTATGTCAGACAACACTTTTAAGTTAAATTTGACCCTAATTCCTAAGAGTAAAAGTAAAGGAAACCAAAAACAACTCACAAAAATATATACCTGCAGATTCGAAACTAGTGGCTAGTTAGTCGGTTGTGTCATTGGGCGAAAAGGCACTTAGCAATTATTGCCAGAACCCAGTGTAATATTGCGTAATAACAAATTAAAGAAGAGTCTGAACCATGCACAACACACTGCAACTGTTCTGCTAATCCCACATTGAGCGCGGATGATTATCCGTCCCATCTGTTTTCTCATCAATGGGGAAACACACAAATATCTCACGCTATCCTAAACTCCTTAACAGAGATAGCACATTTGAATGGGCAAGTAATATGCCATGAGTTTCCCCTTGCAGTATATTCAGCATCAATAACGTGGGGAGCATTTTCACGTTTATGACACTCTCTAGTGTTAGATTCGTTTCGTCACAATTAGATCTGATTTACGTGAGAATTAAAGATTTAAACGGCATTTAAATTAAAATGCGCAGAAATACAAACAAGTAAAAAAAATCTATGGAACGTGAAATGTTGTACTCTCGGTTGGATGGGTGGCGGTCGTTTAGTACGGTTTTGCACAGAGGTTACGTGTTGATATTTTAACATCCGGCGGGCGGTTCCACATTCCCACATTTAAGTACGATGGGTCAGCCGCGATTTGTATGAGCAACCCGGTGTGAGTTGCATGGTTTATCGGATATTTAGGGTGCCAAGCTCCCTTAAAGGCCAGATCCCCATTGCTTTATTGTGTATTAAAGCTTTCTAAGGTTGTATGTTTCACAAAAAGACTATCGGATTTTTTGGAAATAGCGCCGAAAATACTCTAACAAAAGGTTTACACCAATCATTTACCACGGAAAAGTTTAAGTCTATTGTTAATAGCAAGATAACCTTTTGTGCAAAACATATAACTTGTTCTAACAAACCGTAGGATTGTAGTTCATCGCTGGCCAGATTTGAGCCCATTTTTTATCAACAGATACAATCGTGGTCCTGACGTAATTATAAACTACATCATACATTTCCTTGTCTGCAATATCAACCAGCGCGGCACCATATAGTTTGCAAGATTTTTGTGCTTCATAGCGATTCTGGTAGATTAACTTGCTTGGCTCAGGCATCCAAATGAATAACTTGTTGTGCACAATTCCGTCATCTGTCATTGTAAATCTCTTTAAAATAAATGTTTTAGTATAAGGGTCAGATGTTTATTTCACCAAAAAAATATATTTGATATTCATTTTACGCGCGGTTTGTATAACCACCAGTTAGTAAACGCAACCAACCTTCGAAATACAATGTCCAATTCACAACAATTGCGGCGTTCCAGCCTGTGAACTGGTCAGTTCTTTCGATTTCAATCCAGAATCCGGATGAAGTGATTTCGATTACAATTGCCTTGAATTTGTCCGGCAAAGTGGTAGGTGGTAACTGTTACATTGGCCGAAATGGGTGCAACATTCAAGCACATTAGGTAGCCGACAAATTCCCGTTTTGCCTTCCATGTTAAATACGATTGCATGACATTTTGACCTCGTTGAGATGCAGACACAACTGCATAATTTTTGAATCAATCACAAATAAATATTTACAACAAACCGTACCTGACAAAGCAATGCTCAAACCACAGAAAACGACCATCAAACCGAAGAAATCCATGGAAATATCGTTAATACTTTGAAAAATATTACACCTAGCCTGCAAAACACTAGGTGATAAAATATTTATATATTACACCTAATCTTCTAAACAATAGGTGGCCGAATATTTATAATAGTGATACCATAAACACGAGCTGTTTAAATTTGAGTAAGCTTTGCTAATATTGCTCTAAACAGTTTCTCTCTTACGGTCAGTGCAACATTAATGCAAAAGAGACCAAAAGTTAAAAGGTACTACACCAAACTTTCATATTGTTTCCTGAAAATCTGTGGATGTTGATGACGTGTCTCTCTCCGCTGCATCTACGTCACACAAAACAACTCAGGTTCATCCCCATTATGTATAACCGTCGATAGAACACATAACCTCGTGCTAATTGTCGGGTTGTCGGGGCTATTGCAATGTGTAACAAACTGTTTAAGGCAGCGGTTCTTAACCAGGGAGTAATTGGTGTATTTTATACTTAGTGTTATACGACACTAAAGCGTTTTTTTATTTTTTTTATTTATGACATTTGTTATTATTACGTAGTCCTACTTTCAGGCCTTTACGCCTATATGCGTAACACTGAAGTCGTTTAGCAGATATAATATACAGTTCAAATAAATACATCTCTAAATATGTGTATATCCTTATTTCGTCTAGTAGTGACTCGAATTGTGGGTACTTTATATGTTAGGGGATAAATGAAAATATTCAAAATATGCAAAGGAAGGCATGCAACAAAAAAGGTTGACTGGTTTAAGAATTATGGATCAAGGGAAATATTTTACTTAGATGACGTAGATGCGTAAATATTTTACTTAGATGATGTAGATGCGGCAGAGAGAAACACGTCAAGATTAAAATTATATAGAATGTTGGCCTAGATGTGCTTTTAACAGATAGCCCAAAAGAATACCCCTAAAATTTACGTATTCCTAAAAAATAATATTGGTAATCAACATATAGTTTTTAACCCGCGAAGGCGTAGATATATACGAATCTTATATATCATACTTATTTAACTATCGAAATATATCATCGAAAATAAGTTTGGTTTGGTAATTCATGGACCGATCAGATTCTACTTGCAGAAACAAGCTTAAGAAAACACTAGAAAGTGTCACTCGTTAAACTTTTGTTTCTGCAAGCACCACTTATGGATTTTTGAGTTACCAATTCAAACTTGATATTCATGTTTTCTGAACAAAGGTATTAACCTAGTTATATTTAAAACACAATAAAATTGAATTATCTGGGTGCCTGCACATTAATTTAAATTGAAATTCTTTATCAATTTATGCTGTTGTTGAGTGACCAAATCTTTTATACACGTGACAATAATGTTTTATAATGTATTTTTCATTCTATTTTTGCTACCTTTTCCCGGTACACTGGTATTTTTTTAATTTATTTTAGGTGTATACTAAATTTTTTCTATTTAAAATGAATAGTCCGTTTTAGTTTTATGATATCGAAAAACAAAGAATATTGACCACAAATTGACTTTAAATTTTAGAAACCGGTCGTCGTTTGTGTTTTGTCGGTCCTGTCTGCAGTTTTCCTGATGTGATTTAACCAACATTTCCCACTGCATATCTAATATATATTAGCTTACACCTCTAAAAAGTTTAAAAGTTATTTATTATGGGGCCGTTAAGCAGACTGTACATTGGTTTTAGTTCGGTTAAGTGTTGGGGTAGGGTTTCCCGTAAATGAATTTCTTGTGGGCATGGGAAATCCTAAAACTTTTCTGGGTAAACATTGACCTTTTTTCCAGATAGTAACACGAAGAGAATCCTCAATCATATCCTGAAACTGGTCGCTAGCTAGTCGCTGTGCTTTAGCAAGGAACTTAGCGGACATTGCCTAAACCCAGTGTAATATTGCGTTCTACCAAATTGAAGAACAATCTACATCATTCCCAACACACTGCAATAGTTTCGGTAAACCCACGGTGGGTCGAGGTTATATGGTGATTGCCCGTCCCATGCATGTTTTCTCATCAATGGGGATAAACATGAATATCCTATCTTATCCTGAACTCCCTAACTTAACAGGGATAGTACGTTCGGATGGGTAATTCATTGCAATATATGCAGCATATATAACCTGGTATTTTTCACGTAATTGACACCCTCTAGTTTTAAAATTCGTTTTGTCATAATTGGACATCTAAATTGTGTATGAATTTATTAAATAAATGTCCCTAAAATGCGTAGAGATATAAACCCTTGCAACATATCTATGAAATGTGGAATGTTGTACCCTCTGTTGGATGGGTGGCAGTGGTTTAATACGGTTTTGCACAGAGGTTACGTGTTGCTATTTTAACATCGGGCGGGCGGTTCCACATTCCGATATTTGAGGAGGATGGGTCAGCTATGACGTGTATGAGCATCCCGGTGTGAGTTGCATAGGATTTCGTATAATAAGGGTGCCGAGCTCCGTTAAAAGCTGGATCGCCGTTGCTTGTCGACATTTTATATGTCTGAAAAATACAAGTTGGCTCATGAGTAAAAAGCAAGGTTATACGTGTACAAGACTATCATATTAATCGCGGTGAATAGCGCTTCGAACGAAATGTCTACATCGATCATCTAACAGGGCTAGGTATATGTCTATTGTTAAACCCATAATAACATATTGTGCAATATATATAATTTGTTCTCACAAACCGTGGTATTGTAGTTTATAGCAAGCCAGATTCGAGTCCATTTTTTATCAACAGAGACAATCGTGGTCCTGACGTAATTATAAACTGCGTCATACATTTCCCTGTCTACAATATCGACCAGCGCGGCACCAAGTAGTTTGCAAAATTTATGTGCTTCATAGCGATTCTGGTCG
This sequence comes from Ciona savignyi, assembly GCA_000149265.1. Lineage (NCBI taxonomy): Eukaryota > Metazoa > Chordata > Ascidiacea > Phlebobranchia > Cionidae > Ciona > Ciona savignyi. Next base: position 666,760 of record CH002905.1, on the reverse strand, counting down.
ACCCATTTACTTGGATCAGGCATCCAAATGAAAAACTTGTTGTGCACAATTCCGTCATCTGTCAAGCAAAGATTTGGATCATTAAAAAAAACTCTGAAGTTATAATTTCTGGTTTCATGCAAAACAATCCCTGAAACAATTGTTGTCCTTGATCAATGATTGACTTATCATAATTTCCTGACAGCAAATACATTATAGGCCACAAGCCTTGATCTCTTGCTCAGTTAAAAAACGACTTAGGTACCACACTTATACTTACATAATAATCAGAGATAATATGCTTTATGTTTATTATACGGCTAAATCAAAACATTTATATTAAACAAAATATAATTTAGTAACAGATTAATTTTTTTGTGATTGCATGTATTAATACAGCAAATACAGTATACCCATTTATTAATGCAACCAACCTTTAAAATACAGAGTCCAATCGACAACAATGGCTGTGTTCCAGCCTGTGGACTGGTCAGTTCGCTTCATTTCAATCCAGAACCCGGATGAAGCGATTTCGATCACGCTAGCATCGAATGTCTTCGGCATAGACGCATGGTAGGTGGTAACTGTTACATTGGCCGAAATGGGTGCAACATTCAAGCACATTAGGTAGCTGACGAATTCCATTTTTGTCTTCCACGTTGAATGCGATTGCATGACATTTTGACCTCGTTGAGATGCAGACACGACTGTATAATGTTGGAATCAAACACAAATAAACATTTGCAATAAACATTACCTGACAAAGCAATGCTCAAGCCACAGACAACGATCATTAAACCAAAAAAATCCATGGAAATGTCGTTAATAATTCAGAAAATATTACACCTGATCTTCTAAACAAAAGGTGGCCGAATATTTATAATGGTGATACCATAAACACGAGCTGTTTAAATTTGAGTAAGCCCTGCTGAGATTGCTCTAAACAGTTTCTCTCCTACCGTCAGTGCAACATTAATGCAAAAGAGACCGAAAGTTAAAAGGTACCACACCATTTTTTCATATTGTTTCCTGAAAATCTGTGGATGTTGGTGACGTGTTTCTCTCTGCCGCATCTACGTCGCACAAAACAACTCAGCTTCATCCCCATTATGTATAACCGTCGATAGAACACGCAACCTCGTGCTAATTTTCGCGTTGTCCGTTCTATTGCAATGTGTCACAAACTGTTTAAGGCAACGATTCTCAACTGGGGATGAAATTTCAGGATTTCAGGGAGGGAATTTGTGCATTTTATACTTCGTGTTATATGACACTAAGGCGATTTTTTAAAATTTTTTGATTGATGACATTTGTTATTATTACATAGTCCTACTTTCATACCTATATGCCTATATGCGTAAAACTGAAGTGGTTTAGCAGATACATTATGCAGTTCAAATAAATATATATCTGAATATGTGTATATTATTATTTCGTATATAGTAGTGACTCGAATTGTGGGTACTTCATATGATAGGGGATAAGTGAAAACATTCAAAATAGTCAAAGGGAGGCATGCAACAAGAAAGGTTTACTGGTTTAAGAATTATGGATCAAGGGTAATATGTGACGTCTTTATCAATATCAACTCGCACAATGTAGTCCATGCCGGGGGATTGATTATTGACGAGGATAGAATAGAATATTCATGTTTCCCCCTTAGATCGTTTCCTGATTACCTAACACTCTTGGTATAACTGCTACAAAGTCTATAACGCTTGTTTCTGCAAGCAAAAACGAATGGGTTACCGGGATACCATTCCAAATATGATATCCATGTTTTCTGAAAAAAGGTATTAAAGTGGGTATATTGTAAACACAATAAAATTAAATTTAGTGGGTATTGGTTGCCTGCACGTTAATTTAAATTTAAAGTCTTTATCAATTTATGCTGTTATTGAGTGACCAACTGTTTAGGATAGGGATATTCATCTTTATCCCCGTGAATGGGAAAACCAAGGGGGTTATCACACGGGCAATCGTCAGATCACCTCGCGCCCATCGTCGGGTTACTGGAGCTATTGCAGTGTGTTGTATATGATATACACGTTCCTTCAATTTAGTAGAACCCATTAATTCGCTGGGTCCAGGCAATGTCCGTAAAGTGAATTGCCCAAGGACACAACCGACTAGCTAGCGATCAGTTTCGTACCTGCAACCTTTCGATTGAAAGGCGACGCACTTAACCGCTAGACCAACCGGGGTTTTATACGCATGACAAGAGTGTATTATAATGGATTTTTCATTATAGTTTCTGCCATTTTTTCCCGGTAAACTGATATAATTCAAATCTTTTTTAGGTGTATACTAAACTTTTTCTATTAAAATGAATAGTCCTTTTTAGTTTTATGATATCGAAAAACTAAGAGTATTGACCATAAATTGGCTTAAATTTTGGGAACCGTTCGTCGTTTGTGTATTGTCGGTCCTGCCTGGAGTTTTCCAGATTGATTTATCTAACTTTTCCCACTGTGTATCTAATATATATTAAGTTACACATCTAAAAAGCTAAACTGTCTTTAGTTTATTTTAATTGTATTATTATGGGGCCGTAAATCAGAATGTCCACTGGTTTTAGTGCGGTTTAGTGTTGGGGTAGGGGTTCCCGTAAATGGATTCATAGTGCGCATGGGAAATTCTTAAACTTTTTTGAGTAAACATTGACCTTAATTCTGGATAGTAACACAAGGGGAAACCAAAAACGTATCGTGCAGGTTCGAAACTGGTCGCCAGCTAGTCGGTTATGCCCTTTGGCAAGGCACTTAGCGGACATTGCCTAAACCCAGTGTAATATTGCGTTCTACCAAATTGAAAAATAGTCTTTATTATGCACAACATACTGCAACAGTTCCGGTAAACCCACGGTGGGTCGAGGTTATATAGTGATTGTCCGTTCCATGCATGTTTTCTCATCAATGGGGACAAACATAAATATTCTATTCTATCCTGAACTCCCTAAATTAACAGGGATAGCACGTTCGGGCGGGTAATTTATTGCAATATATGCAGCATGTATAACAACCTGGTATTTTTTACGTAATTGACAATTTCTAGTTTTAGATACGTTTTGTCATCATTAAAAAATAAACGTAATAACCTTAGATGTGCAGAAATATAAACCAGTGCAAAAAATTATTGAAACGTGGATAGTTTTTCTCCCGGTTGGATGGGTGGCGGTGGCTTAATACGATTTTGCACAGAGGTTACGTGATGATGTTTTAACATCGGGCGGGTGGTTTCGCATTCCGATTTGAGAATGCGATGGGTAAGCTGTGACTTGTATGAGCATCCCGGTGTGAGTTGCATAGGATTTCGGATAATTAGGCTGCCAAGCTCCATTAAAAGCTGAATCGCCATTGCTTGTCGACGTTTCATATGCCTAAAAAATACAAGTTAATTCATGAGTATAGAGCACGGTTATATGTGTACAAGACTATTGTATTAAATGCGGTGAATAGCGCTGCAAACGTTCAAAAATAAGTTTATATCAATCATCTAAGAAGGCAAAGTATATGTCTATTGTTAAACGCAACATAACCTATTGTGAAATATATACACTTTGTTCTCACAAACCGTGGTATTGTAGTTCATAACAAGCCAGATTTGAGCCCATTTTTTATCAACAGATACAATCGTGGTTTTGACGTAATTATAAACTACGTCATACATTTCCCTGTCTACAATATCGACCAGCGCGGCACCAAGTAGTTTGCAAGCTTTCTGTGCTTCATAGCGATTCTGGTAGACCCACTTGCTTGGATTAGTCAACCAAATAAAGAACTCGTCGTGCACAATTCCGTCATCTGCCAAGCAAAGATTCGGATCATTTAAAAAAAACTTTGAAGTTATAACTTCTGGTTTCATGCAAAACAATTCCTGAAACAATTGTTGTCCTGGATTAATGCTTGACTTTAATTTCCTGACAGGATAGGATATTCATCTTTATCCCCGTGAATGGGAAAACCAAGGGGGTTAACACACGGGCAATCGTCTGATCACCTCGCGCCCATCGTCGGGTTACCGGAGCTATTGCAGTGTGTTGTATATGATAGACACGTTCCTTCAATTTAGTAGAACCCATTAATCCGCTGGGTTCAGGCAATGTCCGTAAAGTGCCTTGCCCTGCAACCTTTCGATTGAAAGGCGACGCACTTGACCGTTAGACCAACGGGCCGGACAAACACATAATAGGCTACAAGCCTTGATCTCTTGCTCAGTTAAAAAAACAACTTCGGTACCGCACTTATACTTACTTAATATTTTGCAATAGTATGCTTTATGTTTATTATAGGGCTAAATCAAAGTTACATTAATATTAAACAAAATATAATTTAGTAACAGATAAACATTTTTTGTGATTGCATCTGTTAATACAGCAAACACAGTATACCCATTTATTAATGCAACCAACCGTTGAAATACAGAGTCGAATCGACAACAATGGCTGTGTTCCAGCCTGTGGACTGGTCAGTTCGCTTCAGTTCAAACCATAACCCGGATGAAGTGATTTCGATCACGCTAGCATTGAATTTTTCCGGCAAAGATGCATGGTAGGTGGTAACTGTTGCATTGGCCGAAATGGGTGCAACATTCAAGCACATTAGGTAGCCGACGAATTGCCTTTTTGTCTTCCATGTTGAATACGATTGCATGACATTTTGACCTCGTTGAGATGCAGATACAACTGTATAATGTTGAGATTAAATACAAATAAACATTTGCAATAATCCTTACCTGACAAAGCAATGCTCAAACCACAGGCAACGACCATTAAGCCAAAGAAATCCATGGAAATGTCGTTAATAATTCAGCAAATATTACACCTGATCTTCTAAATAATAGGTGGCCGAATATTTATAATAGTGATACCATAAACACGAGCTGTTTAAATTTGAGTAAGCTCTGCTGAGATTGCTCTAAACACTTTTTCTGCTACGGTCAGTGCAACATTAATGCAAAAGAGACCGAAGGTTAAAAGGTACTACACCAAACATTAATATTGTTTTCTGAAAATCTGTGGATGTTGATGAACGTGTTTCTCTCCGCTGCATCTACGTCACACAAAACAACTCAGGTTTATCAGCATTATGTATAACCGTCGATAGAACACATAACCTCGTGGTAATTGTCGGGGCTATTGCAATGTGTTACAAACTGTTTAAGGCAGCGGTTCTTAACCAGGGAGGAATTTGTGTATTTTATACTTAGTGTTATACGACACTAGAGCGTTTTTTTGAATTTTTTTATTTATGACATTTGTTATTATTACGTAGTCCTCCTTTCAGACCTTTACGCCTATATGCGTAACACTGAAGTCGTTTAGCAGATATAATATGCGTGTTCAAATAAATACATCTCT
>CH002905.1:614326-642148 GCA_000149265.1 Ciona savignyi | reverse complement strand
TCTGGTTTCATGCAAAAATTCCTGAAACAATTGTTGTCCTGGATTAATGCTTGACTTTAATTTCCTGACAGGATAGGATATTCATCTTTATCCCCGTGAATGGGAAAACCAAGGGGGTTAACACACGGGCAATCGTCTGATCACCTCGCGCCCATCGTCGGGTTACCGGAGCTATTGCAGTGTGTTGTATATGATAGACACGTTCCTTCAATTTAGTAGAACCCATTAATCCGCTGGGTTCAGGCAATGTCCGTAAAGTGCCTTGCCCTGCAACCTTTCGATTGAAAGGCGACGCACTTGACGCGTTAGACCAACGGGCCGGACAAACACATAATAGGCTACAAGCCTTGATCTCTTGCTCAGTTAAAAAAACAACTTCGGTACCGCACTTATACTTACTTAATATTTTGCAATAGTATGCTTTATGTTTATTATAGGGCTAAATCAAAGTTACATTAATATTAAACAAAATATAATTTAGTAACAGATAAACATTTTTTGTGATTGCATCTGTTAATACAGCAAACACAGTATACCCATTTATTAATGCAACCAACCGTTGAAATACAGAGTCGAATCGACAACAATGGCTGTGTTCCAGCCTGTGGACTGGTCAGTTCGCTTCAGTTCAAACCATAACCCGGATGAAGTGATTTCGATCACGCTAGCATTGAATTTTTCCGGCAAAGATGCATGGTAGGTGGTAACTGTTGCATTGGCCGAAATGGGTGCAACATTCAAGCACATTAGGTAGCCGACGAATTGCCTTTTTGTCTTCCATGTTGAATACGATTGCATGACATTTTGACCTCGTTGAGATGCAGATACAACTGTATAATGTTGAGATTAAATACAAATAAACATTTGCAATAATCCTTACCTGACAAAGCAATGCTCAAACCACAGGCAACGACCATTAAGCCAAAGAAATCCATGGAAATGTCGTTAATAATTCAGCAAATATTACACCTGATCTTCTAAATAATAGGTGGCCGAATATTTATAATAGTGATACCATAAACACGAGCTGTTTAAATTTGAGTAAGCTCTGCTGAGATTGCTCTAAACACTTTTTCTGCTACGGTCAGTGCAACATTAATGCAAAAGAGACCGAAGGTTAAAAGGTACTACACCAAACATTAATATTGTTTTCTGAAAATCTGTGGATGTTGATGACGTGTTTCTCTCCGCTGCATCTACGTCACACAAAACAACTCAGGTTTATCAGCATTATGTATAACCGTCGATAGAACACATAACCTCGTGGTAATTGTCGGGGCTATTGCAATGTGTTACAAACTGTTTAAGGCAGCGGTTCTTAACCAGGGAGGAATTTGTGTATTTTATACTTAGTGTTATACGACACTAAAGCGTTTTTTTGAATTTTTTTATTTATGACATTTGTTATTATTACGTAGTCCTCCTTTCAGACCTTTACGCCTATATGCGTAACACTGAAGTCGTTTAGCAGATATAATATGCGGTTCAAATAAATACATCTCTAAATATGTGTATATTCTTATTTCGTCTAGTAGTGACTCGAATTTTGGGTACTTTATATGTTATATAAAAATGAAAATATTCAAATAAATGAAAATATTCAATGAAAAAGGGGATAAATGAAAATATTCAAAATATGCAAAGGGAGGCATGCAACAAAAAAGGTTGACTGGTTTAAGAATTGTGGACCAGGAGGAATATTTTACTTAGATGCACGTAGATGCGTAGATATTTTACTTAGATGGCGTAGATGCGGCAGAGAGAAACACGTCAAGATTGAAATTATATAGAATGTTGGCCTAGATGTGCTTTTATCAGATAGCCCAAAGGAATACCCCTAAATTTCACGTATTCCTCAAAAATAAATATTGGTAATCGACATATAGTTTTTAACCCGCGAAGGCGTAGATATATACAAATCTTATATATCATACTTATTTAACTATCGAAATATATCATCGAAAATAAGTTTGGTTTGGTAATTCATGGACCGATCAGGTTCTACTTGCAAAAACAAGCTTAAGAAAACACTAGAAAGTGTCACTCGTTAGCCACCACTATTTTTAAAACACATTTTGACTTTATATTTCTGCATACATAAACGATCGTTTTCCTGAGTTATCTAATCACTCTTGGTATAAATTATACAAAGCGTAAAACTTTTGTTTCTGCAAGCACCACTTATGGATTTTTGAGTTACCAATCCGAACTTGATATTCATGTTTTCTGAACAAAGGTATTAACCTAGTTATATTTAAAACACAATGAAATTGAATTATCTGGGTGCCTGCACATTAATTTAAATTGAAATTCTTTATCAATTTATGCTGTTGTTGAGTGACCAAATCTTTTATACACGTGACAATTATGTTTTATAATGTATTTTTCATTCTATGTTTGCTACCTTTTTCCGGTACACTGGTATTTTTTAATTTTAATTTAGGTGTTTACTAAACTTTTTCTATTTAAAATGAACAGTCCGTTTTAGTTTTATGATTTCGAAAAACAAAGAATATTGACCACAAATTGACTTAAATTTTGGGAACCGGTCGTCGTTTGTGTTTTGTTGGTCCTGTCTGCAGTTTTCCTGACGTGATTTAACCAACATTTCCCACTGCATATCTAATATATATTAGCTTACACCTCTAAAAAGTTTAAAAGTTATGTTATTATGGGGCCGTTAAGCAGACTGTACATTGGTGTTAGTGCGGTTAAGTGTTGGGGTAGAGTTTCCCGTAAATGAATTTCTTGTGGGCATGGAAAATCCTAAAACTTTTCTGAGTAAACATTGACCTTATTTCCAGATAGTAACACGAAGAGAATCCTCAAACATATCCTTAAACTGGTCGCTAGCTAGTCGATGTCCTTTGGCAAGGAACTTAGCGGACATTGCCTAGACCCAGTGTAATATTGCATTCTACCAAACTGAAGAACAGTCTACATCATTCACAACACACTGCAACAGTTTTGGTAAACCCACAGTGGGTCGAGGTTATATGGTGATTGCCCGTCCCATGCATGTTTTCTCATCAATGGGGATAAACATGAATATCCTATCTTATCCTGAACTCCCCAACTTAACAGGGATAGTACGTTCGGATGGGTAATTTATTGCAATATATGCAGCATGTATAACCTGGTATTTTTTACGTAAATGACACTCTCTAGTTTTAGATTTGTTTTGTCATAATTGCACATCTAAATTGTGTAAACATTTATTAAATAAATGTCCCTAAAATGCATAGAGATATAAACACGTGCAACATATCTATGAAATGTGGAATGTTGTACCCTCTGTTGGATGGATGGCAGTGGTTTAATACGGTTTTGCACAGAGGTTACGTGTTGCTATTTTAACATCGGGCGGGCGGTTCCACATTCCGATATTTGTGGAGGATGGGTCAGCTATGACGTGTATGAGCATCCCGGTGTGAATTGCATGGGATTTTCTATAATAAGGGTGCCAAGCTCCGTTAAAAGCTGGATCGCCGTTGCTTGTCGACATTTCATATGTCTGAAAAATACAAGTTGACTCATGAGTAAAAAAGCAAGGTTATACGTGTACAAGACTATCATATTAATTGCGGTGAATATCGCTGCAAAGGTTCGAACAAGATGTCTACATCGATCGTCTAACAAGGCTAGGTATATGTCTATTGTTAAACCCATAATAACCTATTGTGCTATATATATATATAGATATAATTTGTCACAAACCGTGGTATTGTAGTTTATAGCAAGTCAGATTCGAGTCCATTTTTTATCGACAGAGACAATCGTGGTCCTGACGTAATTATAAACTACGTCATACATATCCTTGTCTACAATATCGACCAGCGCGGCACCAAGTAGTTTGCAAGATTTCTGTGCTTCATAGCGATTCTGGTAGACCCACTTGCTTGGCTCAGGCATCCAAATGAAGAACTTGTTGTGAACAATTCCGTCATCTATCAATGTAATTTTCTTTAAAATAAATGTTCTAGTCTTAAAATGAGATTGTTTATTCACATTAAATATTTTTAATATCCATTTTTCTGAAACACAGTTTGTATAACCAGTTAGTAAACGCAACCAACCTTCGAAATACAATGTCCAATTCACAACAATAGCGGCGTTCCAGCCTGTGGACTGGTCAGTTCTTTCCATTTCAATCCAAAACCCGGATGAGGTTATTTTGATCACGATAGCATTAAATGTGTCCGGCATAGATGCATGGTAGGAGGTAACTGTTACATTGGCCGAAATAGGTGCACCATTCAAGCACATTGGGTAGCCAACGAATTCCCTTTTTGTCTTCCATTTTGAATACGATTGTATGACATTTTGACCTCGTTGAGATGCAGACACAACTGTATAATATTGGAATTAATCACAAATAAACATTTCCAAAAAAACCTTACCTGGCAAGGCAATGCTCAAACCACAGGCAACGACCATCAAACCGAAGAAATCCATGGAAATGTCGTTAATATTTTAGTAAATATTACACCTGGCTTTGTTAACAATAGGTGGAAAAATATTTATAATACTGATTTCATAAATAAATCTAAATTCGATTGATCTCAGCTAAGATAAAAAAAAGTTTTTTTTCTTATGGCTAGTGCAACACATATTACAAAAGAGACCGAAAGTTAAAAGGTACTATACCAAACTTTTATATTGTTTCCTGAAAATCTGTGGATGTTGATGACGTGTTTCTCTCCGCTGCATCTACGTCACAGGAAAGCTCAGGTTCTTCCCCATTATGTATAACGGTCGATATAACACAAAACTTAGTGCTAATTGTCGGGGCTATTTCAATGTGTCACAAATTGTTTAAGGCAGCGATTTTCAAACGGAAAGGAATTTGTGTATTTTATACTTAGTGTTATATGACACTAAGGTGACTTTTTAAATTGGGGATTAGTGACATTTGTTATTATTACGTAGTCCTACTTTCAGACCTATATGCGTAACACTGAAGTGGTTTAGCAGATATATTATGTAGTTCAAATTGCATCTCTGTACGTGTCTATCCTTCTTTCGTCCAGTAATGACCCGAATTGTGAGTACTTTATGCGGTAGGGAAGGATTGAAAAGTTTCAAAATAGCCAAAGGGATGCTGCAATAAAAAAGATTCACTGGTTCAAGATTTATGAATCAAGGGTGATAAGTGACTTCTTTATCAATATCACCTCGCACAATGGATTCTATGTCGGGGGATTGATTATTGACGAGGATCGAATAGATAGAATAGGATAAGATATTCATGTTTATTCCCGTGAATGGGAAAACTAAGGGGTTAACACACCGGCGATCGTCAGATCACCTCGCGCCCATCGTCGGGTTACCGGAGCTATTTCAGTGTGTTGTATATGATAGACAAGTTTTCTCAATTTGGTAGAACCCATTAATCCCCGTTCGTAAAGTGCCTTGCCCAAGGACACAACTAACTAGCTTGCGACCAGTTCCGCACCTGCAAACTTTCCACTGAAAGGCGACGCACTTAACCGCTAGACCAACCGGCCGAACTGGTCTTGCACTTATATGAGATGCCTGTACAGGCTTAAACAGGGTCGACAACCTGCGGCTTTTTTATCTTGATGCGGCTGTTGTCATTTTATTAGAGAATTTCAAAGGTTGGTTAAATAGATATCCAAACCCCATACGCATCTTAATTGGATTTCCGGTAAATCCCCCAAAATAAAACTACACTTAAAACAGGAATCGGTCTACGTAACGCTTTATATACACACGAAGGAATAGTTTCCATTTTTTGATTCGACGTTTTTGTTGGAGAGTTTGCAGCAGTCTCGGAGCATTTGGAATATCAGGTTAAAATATTTAGGAATGTTAGCTACGATGGCCTAGATGTGCTTCTATTTAAACTTTGTTATATAGCCCGATGAAGAACCCCAAAACTTTAAGTAATCTTTATAAATAAAAATTGGTATTCGGCTTAGTTATGGGTCCCATTTAAAAAAATGGAGCACATATCCTTTTTGGCGGAATTTAGCTTCATTTCACTACATCGCTTATAAAGAGGCTCAACTTAAAACATTTGTGGTAAATGTTCGTTAATCTAACACGATGATTATTTTTTAACCCATACGTTTATGGTTGTAGAAACAAACTTCATACTTGGGGCCGTTCAATTAGATTTTGTGCTTATGCACTTACTGGTATTAACAAACAATTGTTCGGGTCGTAAATAGAGAGTGTCAACCTAGAGAGTGTAAACCACGTGTTTAACCACCACTATTTGTAAAACACATTTTGTATGCCATATATTCATGCGACAGGGTTCCTAACCACAACTGGTATTTTATACACCGAGAATGTAGTTTGTTTCTGCAAGCATTAACGCATGGGTCCCGTAGTTATCAAACCAAACTTCTTTTCCGTATGTAGTTAAAAAATCGTGGTAGATTTACGAACATTTCACCACAAATGTTGGTAGTGAAATGAAGCCAAATTTCTTTAGGGAATTTCCCTGGGCTTCGGGTAATTCCCCTAGGATTAGTACATAATTTTTTTTATATCTGGGTCATGTTATCTAACAATTCTTAAGGTTTTATTCCGACATGACGATTCCTTGTTAGAGATGTCAGGGCGATATGGTCTGCCTGTAACAATTATGATTTAGAAACAAATCATAATGTTTTGGGTATTTTCCTGGGTATTTTATTTTTTTTCCTCATTGGTACAGCGGCCGCTACCACACTAACATTCACCCAATCTGATTAAAAGTGGAGCAGCTGTTTTAGCCTTATGCTTAAAAGAAGTTATTTTTTTTTAAATAATGTTTTGGTTTTTAGAGTCTCAGTGAAATCCTCTAAAAATTATTACCCAAATTTTTGTTTTGGCATATTTAAACCATGTTGTCTAACAAATGACAAAGTTTCATTGCAATTCAATTACTCGTTTTGGTAGATGTCGTGGCGCCATACCATGCCTGTCACAGTGTTACAATCATGATTTGAGAACAAAATCATATTTTTTCATTACGATTCCATTATTCCTTCTGGTAGATGTGGGGGCGACATGGCATGCTTGTCACGTTAAAAATCAAAACGTTTTTTTAATAGTATTGTGGGGCATGGAACGTTAGACACTTTGGGCCAATTAAAAGAAAGAAAACATTTACTTAGGGTAATTCCCTTAAAAACAAAGATATGTTTTTGAATCATGATTGTGGCAAGCATGCATATCGTACTGACATCTCCAACAAGGAGTCTTCAAATCAGATCAAAACTTTAAGAATTGTTACATAACATGACTCTCATATGTAAAAACAGATGCTTATGTACTAAACCTAGGGGAATTTCCAGAAACCATAAAAAACTAAATCGGGCTGTTTTTGAAAGTTAGCTTCATTTCACTACAGAGCTTGAAAAGAAGCTGTAATTTAAAACACTTAGAAGCTATATGTTTATGCTTGCAGAAACAAACCACATTCTCGGTTATAATATACCAATTGTGGTTAGGGACCCTGTAGCATAAATATATGGCATAAATAATATGTTCCACAAATAACGGTGGTTAAACACGGGATTGACACTCTCTAGTTATATTTTTTTCTTTGATTTTAAAGGAAACACATTTTGTATTTACTTCGTTTTTTTTGGTTTTTTTCTGCGTTACGCAGGTGACCGGTTTGTCATTTCGCCAGATGTTGGCATGAAGGGGATAATTAATCAGGTTCAAATAAAGAATCTTAACTGGCATGTTAATATTTTGCAACGACCTATAATTTTACAAACACCCCAAGGTGATATCCCGCTATCGGACAAATGTAAAAAGAAGCACATTTTTGACCATTTTTAGCGTTATCGCCGATATTTCCGAATTGGAAAGTAATATTTAATTCATTTTTTTAAAAAGGAAAGTTGTGCAACCTGAATTAAAAAAACAAAATGTTGATTAAAATAACCTAGTTTCCCCTAAAACAGGAAAACCAAGGTGGTTATAATCAATAAATTGTCGAATAACCTCGCGGTCACCGTCGGTTAACCAAATTTCAGGCAATGTCTGTTTAGTTCCTTGCCCGAGGACACAACCGACTAGCTAGCGACCAGTTTCGATCCTGCAGCACTTTAGTCTTAAAGGCGATGGGCTAGCCCACCAAGCTAATCAGTCGGAGCTTTATATAAAACCTTGACAAGTGGCCATTTTCATTTCCAGATAACTTGTAATCCTCTGCGGTTACCAAATCCAGGTCCTAAAAAAAAAAAAAAACTAAAAAAACATCCAGAATTATTGTGTAACCCTTTTTTTATTATTCTTTTTTAATATAGTCGAGTTTCAAACCCGGATTGAAATGGTCACTACAACAGTTTTTTGTATAGAAGTCGGTATATGTATCGGTCGCGTTAACCATTCGGCCACAAAACCGTACTATGTAACCCTTTTCTTCCAATGATTCCCATAATAATTCCTGGTATAACCAACTAGCGCTTGTTTACTTCTGAGTCCAGATATATTTATAATATATACAACAGCTAACACACTGAAATACTTAAGTGAAAAAATAGGAAAAAAGGTTTAAAATATAAAAAAATGCTTAAACAATAACACACGTTTTAGGACGACCAAAGTGAAGTATGTTTTTTGACCCATTTTCTCATGAAATTTACGGCGTGGTCGGAATAGATCAACGGATTCAGTACACTGTTTAACGGGTGCAAAACTCCGGCGCAAACCACATATACAATGTTATCAAGCTTCACACCCGCTAAACTAATAAAGGCCATAATGCATATCGGAATCCAGCAACAAAAATTTGTAAGGATCATCGCAGCCACTGTTCGAAGCAACCGTTTTGACTTGGACTTTCCAGCCTTTGTGACTTTCCTGCTTCGTTGGTATAGAATCAAGTAACAGCACGCCATGTATACAAACAGGCAGAAGTTGAAAACGATGATAAAGGTCGAGTAACCCCATGAAGCATCACCCACTTTAGGAAACAATCTTGGCATGCAGACGCTGGTTTCACTGAAGTAACCGAATTCACCTTTGATGGGGAGTTCTTGGAACGCGTTTGTGATGGTTTCTTTGACACCAAACCAGTCCTTGTTTGAGGAGTTGTCTGAAAAGTGATGGATGCGATTCGCCAGCCATTTCATGTCGGTCTTTCCGATTTCCTGCCTTGTGAAGAAATAGTTCGGAAACCAAACAGATTTAACGAAATATCCTGATCTGTAATTAGCCAAAGGAAGAGTTCCAATAAGAATACCAACGCACCATGCGCAAACGATAGGTGCGGCGTAGGTCACACGTTTTATGCTGCACATTCTTACGGGAAAGTAAACAGAAACAAGTCGAATGGTGGCCATCGCCGCCATTATAAGAGCTGATACTTCGGTCGAAACTACAGCCAAAGAACCAAGAATCGAGCAAGTTTGACTGCTCCTCCATTCAGCATCATGATAGCAATAACTGCCAGAAAACTGACTTCCCATTGCGGACACTGAGAATAGATAGACTCCCATGAGTAAATCCGACACCGATAGGTTAGCCACCAGCCAAAGAAAGGCAACTTTTAACGGCTCCGATTCAGCTGTTCTAACCTGCATGATTGATATGATACAAACCGCAGAGTTTCCTAGCAGAGATATGCCACCCATCATCCATAAAATAACACGGAACACTGGGTTGCCAATCATTTCAAACTGGGATGAAAACACGGTCTCTTTCTTGCTGTCCGCCGGGCATTCGTCACTTCCGTCGCTACAATCCTTTATCCCATTTTCAACCCGTTCGCGCGCAACCGAGAGGGGTTGTTTACTCTTGCAGTAAAACCTGGTTTCGTTGCACACAGATTCCCATTCATCCGAACCATCATCGCAATCCAACACTCCGTCGCATAGTAATAACTTCTCGATGCTGAAAAAGTTTTTGGTCGGAGTGTTGCAGTAATATCGACCGGTGCAGTTCGTTTCGTCAAATCCAAGTCCACAAGCGAAGGAGAAACGCGGACGGCCATTGCAGTACTCTCTTTTAAGAAGAAATATAAGTCCCTTTCTTTGCCACACTGCTGACATTTCTTCATGGTGGCATTTGATATCAGACTTACAAAAATGAGATTCGATTGGACAACCTGCCCCACATTCATCTTCTCGGTTGTAACATTCTGGTATCCCATCGCACGCACTCGCGTTGGTGTAGACCACTCCTTTTTGGTCAGCCGGGCATAAAAAATGCCCGATTGGTTCATAGAGGCTTCGGTTTACTGGATTAGATTTCATACAATACTTCAAGTTTGCATTTCCGTCACAGCTCAGCGATTTATTACAAACCACGTGCTCATTTGGCATACATTCGTTGTTGCACAGCATTTGGCCAAGCGGACAGTTCTTCCGGGATTCCCCTAAAACGTCAATGCAAAGTGTCTGATTCTCGCAAAGGCATTCATCCGACATATCGTAACAATCAATAACACCGTCGCACACTTGTTTGGGGGAAAGCATTAGCTTTTTGTCCAGGCAACGAAAACATTTCAACTTTCCGTCGACAAAACATATGTCCGACTTATCCTGACAATATAAGTTATTGTTCAATAGATTTACTTGGGGAAGAACACACGATTGCTTGAGTTGTGTGTAATTGCTCAACGCTCTGCATTTAAAACCGGGCACATCGTACATCTCGTCGCTGCCGTCAGAGCATTCTGCGAATCCGTTACAGAGGTTTGGTGTAATAACAAATTCTTTATTGTCACACTGCTGGAGCCCATTTCTATTGTAGTAATTATTGATATACCACCACTGGGCGTCAATGACAGTGCGATTTTCATCCGAATATATATCCACCTGTTGGTACTTCTTGTATTTTCTTGATAATTTAGATAACTGAAGTCGAAGACTGTAGGACGCCGCGTCTCGGCACACAACAACTTTTGTGGTTGTGATTTCTTTAGTTCGGCCGTAGTAATACGGGACCGCTCTTCTTACAATAGTCTCTACTACGTCACATACCTCGTCGGAGTTATCTTTACAATCCTGTACGTCATTCAAAATGTCATCTTTACGTACGCAACCACCATGTGATGTACAGTTATTTGGGTTCAGAATACAGCCACATGGCAAGTAGTTACCGCTACAGGTGCAGTTCTGCTCGTCTGTCCAATCCACGCAAGTCCGATACCCGTTACACTTATCATCTTCATTGTAGCAATGTCGGATTTCATCCTTAAACGGAGCGCACTTTCCTCCATTAGCACGGCAATTGCATTCGTACTGATTGTTTGCGCAGTTGTAGCTGCAGTTTCGTTCGTCGCTCCAGTCCCCACAAGAGGTTTTTCCGTCACACTCTGAGTCTGAGCTGTAACACGGATCCTGGAAGATCAATCCGTCACGGGGACAGGTACCTTTCTCGTTGCAGTCGCACGTCTTCTTATTGTACCGACCACACTTCTCAGCGCAGTTCTTCTCGTCGCTCCAGTCACCACAGTCGTTGTAGCCGTTACATTTCTTCATTCCGTTATAGAAACCACTCACTTGAACTCCGGCCCGCATACACAGTCCCTTGTCCCGAAAGCAATCGCATTGGTACCACTTTCCTGAATCATGAAATAAACATAATCATGAAATAAACATAAACGTTATTCCTATTCGAATGACCGTTTAGCTCAATGGGTTAGTGGTCGACATTCAGCCGAAAGGTTACCGTAAAGTGGAAATATATCAACCATATAATAATGTATAATTATAAAGTAATCTATTAGATTCAGGCCATTTCCACTAAGTACATTGCCCAAGGACACCACCGACCAGCTACCGTTCAGCATTGAATCTGTAACTTTTCAGATGAAAGACGACGTCAAGCGTCATTACAAGCAATGTGGACGGACAAATTAAAAGAAAATTAAACAGGA
This sequence comes from Ciona savignyi, assembly GCA_000149265.1. Classification (NCBI taxonomy): domain Eukaryota; kingdom Metazoa; phylum Chordata; class Ascidiacea; order Phlebobranchia; family Cionidae; genus Ciona; species Ciona savignyi. The sequence continues at coordinate 630,294 of CH002905.1, read as the reverse complement.
CCTTTGTATGGTGTTTTAATACCAATCCAAAAGATTTTATTTTTACCTTTTACGGTAACTTCCAACATAACGACCAGCAAAATAATCTTCATCTTTTTTTAAGGTAATCAAGATTGGACTTGATTAAAATAAATTTAAAAGCGCAAGTTAGTATGAAAAGCAACTCTACTTGTTCTGATCCTGTAAACAATGTAGTATAATAAAAATAAACAAACCGATTGTTTTACGTAAACGATATTTTTTTGTATTTTTACCGAGCTGTTTCATGACGGAATCGGACCTCGGACCGTTTTTGTATAGAAATCGTAATACGTATCGGTCGCGTTAACCATACGGCTACACAACCTAACACATAACCAAACTTGTTACGGTTATTTATCGCTAAATATTGTAAACCTGAGATTTCTATTGTTGCATACATTTTTCATAAAACCGTCACGGCGTCTCCGCAAGTTGGCGAAGGTCATGGCCATCACTCTTCCTTTTGGTTGTACCGATACATATGCCAAACGATATACAAAAACGGTTATCGTGACCAGCTAAGTATAGGTCCAAAATTCAGCTTACTTAAATACCTTTTAAAACGAATAAGTTAATTTTAATTAGATTAAGCTAAGGGTTTACAAAAAATTCAAAACAAATGCGTTTTGCCATGCTTTGCCACATTGCTGATATTGATCGGTACATTGCTGATATTGAAATTGAAATTGCATGGTTTATACACGTGGCGTTTTTGCGTTAAAAAGAGCATTCCTTGTTTAAGTTGCACTGAAGCTCTATCTTGTCAACGCAGGGTTGACACGTAGAACAAAGGTTTGCCCAAGTTGGGTTCTACAAAAATGATTGACGTCGGGATATCGTCATCATATTAAAAATAAACTGAGTTAAAAATGAAACCGCAATAAGCATAGTTTCTTGAACTGCTATATTCTAGGTTCGGTATGTTTTTGTATTAAAGAATTACAACATTACAAACCACACTTAAAATGGCCAAAATTCCTGACTGCTAAAGTGCAATTACAAATATAACTGAAACACACATCGGCAAAAATATACTGACAACATTATTTGCGTATATAATGAGCTTATTTCAGTATGCACACTTTCGGTGTAACTGCAGGCTATAGCCCATATAGTTTTTCACTGTTGATAAAAAAGCTATCCTAAGAATTACGGTATATTTTTGGTTTAAACCAGAAATCACTTTAGTCAATCGACGCACAAATGTAGCTGTGAAATCACAATTTAGACGTGTTCTTGCTATTAAGTCTTGCAACATGTCGATAACATTAGGCGGACCAGAATAAAGAACCTGACAGGCCGGTCTGCTCTAGCCTATACATTCAGATGCAGCGTACCAGTTAAGTGCGGCTGTTGCTAATACTCTTAGTAGTATTGTTTGAAGATAGTCTTACACACCTGTAAATAAACATAATACGTGTAATCAATAGGCAAAGTGATGCATATGTTCTGAGAAAGTGTTCGGATTTACCAACTCCGCTTGGTCTGGATTCAGCGAAATCGTATAGATTTAAAATCAAAACCGAAGTTTCGACGAAATTTAAAGGGATTTTAAGTCTAAAAAGACTCGGCAGGACAACATTACGCTTATAAAAAGTTTAACTCGTCAGACCATTTTAACTCTGTTATTATGGGTCGTTAAAGCAGACTGATCTAAGTGCGGTCGGGTGTTGTGGGGTGGTTTCGGAAAATGGTTCATGGTATAGGTACGGGATAAAACCTTTTTTCCATTTAAATCTATTATTGACTTGGGTTAGTTTTAACTGTTAAGCTCTTTTAAATACCCGGTAATAATGTATTGCATCCACGTATAAAAATTATAATTTAGGGATTTACCGTGGTGACTTGGCATAAGTAGACTCCGTTTGTGCTTTTACCAGTTTATTATACATTTTTATTTTTCGTTCGTTCATGTCGCCAGATTGTTGACACTAAGGAGTTATCCAATTAGGGTAAAACTTTGAGGAATTCTAACTGGCATGTTTTTATTTTGGAACTTTTTTTAATTTTAAACCCGTTATCGAAAAAATGTGAAAAAAAGACCTATTTTAAGGAATAACGGGATTTTTAAATTTTAACATCAGTTTCTCTTTGGTATCGTACTTATTAGCAACATGTTCCCTAAAATGTCTAATGTCTGTAAAAAAGCAAGAATCGTATCGGTGATTATCCCGACGTTCCAAGAACGGGTTCGACCGAATCCTCTTGGAATCAATGATTTTAAGCATATTTGTGTTATCGCTGATATTTTCGGATTGAAAGGAAATATTTACTTTAAATTTCTAGGAAGCCATAATTACAAAATGTACATCAGAACAAAAAATAGGCGCATTTCCCACACCTATCTTTAATCCTTTTCCGCGAAATTCTCATTTATTCCATTCCATAGGGGATAAACATGAATATCCCATTCTATCCTGAACTCCCTAACTTAACAGGGATAGTACGTTCGGATGGGTGATTTATTGCAATATATGCAGCATGTATAACCTAGCATTTTTCACGTAATTGGCACTCTCTAGTTTTAGATACGATTTGTCATCATTCAAAAATAAACGTAATAACCTTAGATGTGCAGAAATATAAACCAGTGCAAAAAATCATTGAAACGTGGATAGTTTTTCTCCCGGTTAAATGGGTGGCGGTGGCTTAATACGATTTTGCACAGAGGTCTACGTGATGATGTTTTAACATCGGGCGGGTGGTTTCGCATTCCGATTTGTGAATGCGATGGGTAAGCTGTGACTTGTATGAGCATCCCGGTGTGAGTTGCATAGGATTTCGGATAATTAGGCTGCCAAGCTCCATTAAAAGCTGAATCGCCATTGCTTGTCGACGTTTCATATGCCTAAAAAATACAAGTTAATTCATGAGTATAGAGCAAGGTTATATGTGTACAAGACTATTGTATTAAATGCGGTGAATAGCGCTGCAAACATTCAAAAATAAGTTTATATCGATCATCTAAGAAGGCAAAGTATATGTCTATTGTTAAACGCAACATAACCTATTGTGAAATATATACACTTTGTTCTCACAAACCGTGGTATTGTAGTTTATAGCAAGCCAGATTTGAGCCCATTTTTTATCAACAGAGACAATCGTGGTTTTGACGTAATTATAAACTACGTCATACATTTCCCTGTCTACAATATCGACCAGCGCGGCACCAAGTAGTTTGCAAGTTTTCTGTGCTTCATAGCGATTCTGGTAGACCCACTTGCTTGGATTAGTCAACCAAATAAAGAACTTGTCGTGCACAATTCCGTCATCTGCCAAGCAAAGATTTGGATCATTTAAAAAAAAACTTTGAAGTTATAACTTCTGGTTTCATGCAAAACAATTCCTGAAACAATTGTTGTCCTGGATTAATGCTTGACTTTTCATAATTTCCTGACAGGATAGGATATTCATCTTTATCCCCGTGAATGGGAAAACCAAGGGGGTTAACACACGGGCAATCATCTGATCACCTCGCGCCCATCGTCGGGTTACCGGAGCTATTGCAGTGTGTTGTATATGATAGACACGTTCCTTCAATTTAGTAGAACCCGTTAATCCGCTGGGGTCAGGCAATGTCCGTAAGTGCCTTGCCCTGCAACCTTTCGATTGAAAGGCGACGCACTTGACCGTTAGACCAACGGGCCGGACAAACACATAATAGGCTACAAGCCTTGATCTCTTGCTCAGTTAAAAAAACGACTTCGGTACCGCACTTATACTTACTTAACATTTTGCAATAGTATGCTTTATGTTTATTATAGGGCTAAATCAAAGTTACATTTATATTAAACAAAATATAATTTAGTAACAAATAAATATTTTTTGTGATTGCATCTGTTAATACAGCAAACACAGTATACCCATTTATTAATGCAACCAACCGTTGAAATACAGAGTCCAATCGACAACAATGGCTGTGTTCCAGCCTGTGGACTGGTCAGTTCGCTTCATTTCAATCCAGAACCCGGATGAAGTGATTTCGATCACGCTAGCATTGAATTTTTCCGGCAAAGATGCATGGTAGGTGGTAACTGTTGCATTGGCCGAAATGGGTGCAACATTCAAGCACATTATGTAGCCGACGAATTCCCTTTTTGTCTTCCATGTTGAATACGATCGCATGACATTTTGACCTCGTTGAGATGAAGATACAACTGTATAATGTTGAGATTAAATACAAATAAACATTTGCAATAATCCTTACCTGACAAAGCAATGCTCAAACCACAGGCAACGACAATTAAACCGAAGAAATCCATGGAAATGTCGTTAATAATTCAGCAAATATTACACCTGATCTTCTAAACAATGGGTGGCCGAATATTTATAATAGTGATACCATAAACACGAGCTGTTTAAATTTGAGTAAGCTCTGCTGAGATTGCTCTAAACAGTTCCTCTCCTACGGTCAGTGCAACTTTAATGCAAAAGAGACCAAAAGTTAAAAGGTACTACACCAAACTGTCATATTGTTTCCTGAAAATCTGTGGATGTTTATGACGTGTGTCTCTCTGTCGCATCTACGTCACACAAAACTTAGGTGAATCCCCATTATGTATTATGTGTAACGGTCGATATAACACATAACCTCGTGCTAATTGTTGGTCTATTGCAATGTGTTACAAATTGTTTAAGACCGCGGTTCTCAACTGGGAAGGTACTTGTGTATTTTATACTTAGTTTTATATGACACTAAGGCGATTTTTTGAAATTTTTGATTGATGACATTTGTTACTATTACGTAGTCCTACTTTCAGACCTTTACGCCTGTATGCGTAACACTGAAGTCGTTTAGCAGATATATTATGCAGTTCAAATAAATGCATCTATGAATATGTGTATATCTTTATTTCGTCTAGTCGTGACTCGAATTATGGGTACTTTATACGGTAGGGGAGGAATTAAAATATTCAAAATAGTCAAAGGGAGGCATGCAACAAAAAAGGTTTAGGCTACTGCTTTAAGATTTATGAATCAAGGGTGATACATGACTTCTCTATCAATACCACATCGCACAATGGAGTCCATGTCAGGGTTATGGTTGCGGAGGACAGAATAGGATAATATATTCATGTTTATTCCCGTGAATGGGAAAACCAAGGGGGGTAACACACGGGCAATCGTCAGATCACCTTGCGCCCACCGTCGGGTAACCGAAGTTTGTCGGATTTTCCTTCAATGCTGTAGAACCCAGTGTAAGGCCTCTATCTGGTGCAACCTATACTTAATTAAACACCCGAGTCCTTAACATGGGAAACAGTGTTAACACGCTGACCCACACTTGATATCTCACTTGGTTGATGGTGACTTTATTTACTGGATGAGCGTTCAGCGATCAGCGGTTTTCTATCATACAAATTTGACATAAATACACATAAATAAAACAACAAATATTTAATAATCAATTTGCTTACCAACTGTTTTTCCGTATAGGTCTATTCAAATTCGGTAAAATTGTTTTAGTATAACGTGTCGGTAGAGGAATCAGAACAAAAAAGAAAGCAAACCACGAGGTTGCGGAAATATAAAGCATAATAATTATTACTTAAATGACGTCACAATAATAAACATAGAAATTCAAAAAACATTAATTTTGAGCCAAAACGGATTTACAGATTTTACACCCAGTAAGCAACTGAGTTCAGGCAATGTCCTTTAAGTGTCTTGCCCATTATTATATTTTATGATACTGGTGTATTTAATTATATATTATGATACCTGTGTTTTTAATTATATCTTATGATACCTGTGTATTTAATTATATCAACGTTATGTATATATATATATGTATAGCTCTTAGCAAGTTGTGCAGATATATTGTTCACTCAATAAACGATTTGTCACTAACCTAATTGATGGTTTACGTTTGTTAGATTTTCTGCATTAATGTATAATTTATTTATGGCATACTCTTGGGAAGTTTATTAAATGGGAGATCTGGCCAGAATTAAAAGTTGCTATTCACTTACCGGATTATGACATCAAATAACTTTAAGTGACTAAAAAAAGGACGAGTTTTTTTTCTTTTCTTAGCTACTTTAACAAATATCTACATTAAAAAGAAAAAAGGTTAAATGCTGTTAGTTGTGTTGATACTGGCTTTCCAATAGTGCGGCAGTGCCTTAGCTAATAAAAAATGCCAGATATTTGAATAATCAGCTATTCGGGCTTAAGGATAGATCTGACGACGATTGCCCATGTGACAAAGCCCATTCCATATTTTTATAATGTTGTATTTTGACACTATTTTAAGTTTTAGTATAACCACTGGGTTTGTGCAAGATGCACGAAGTCCCTTGTCACAGTTTTACCTCCACTGGAACTGTAAACCACCAATATTCATTCAATTACAACTAGACTGCTTGATTCATACGTTTTTGCTTGCGGAAACATATTGAGGACTTTCAGGTTTTATATGAATGAGGTTTAAAACTAAACAATGAATAAAACATATGAACACTCGTCGTTAACTTGGCTTTGATATAAACCACCGAATCTTCACAAGAGTTGCTCAGCATTTTGCGCGTTTTGTTTTGCACGATTTGCAGCAACGAGTTTGTGCATCGCAGTTTCCTCCATATGGAGGTTCCAACTACTACAGTCAATGCGACTCTATTTACTGATTCCTATCCTTGGTTGATTCTTCCAAGAAATGACGTTTGTTTTTCGCAGAATCACCAGTCGTCGACTGTATATTTACCATCGTACAACGCAAAATTCAAGTCAGTTTGATTTTAAAGGTAGTGTGCGTGTAATGCTTATAACAGTGATGGGTTATATAAGTTTTGTTTTACAGATGAACAAGTCTCTGCTTCTGTTGTTTGCGCTCGTGATATTTGTGATGGCCACAGATGTAGATGCTGCTAGATGGGTTATAGAGATGCGACGTCGTCGTAGTGATCGACGAAGACGCTGGAATTTATTCCCAGGTATTAGATCCACAATCATTGCAAGATTCGCTAAAACTTGTTGGGAGTTTTTTGTAAGAAATTGTAAGACTCTTTGGAAGACTATGTACGAATTTATTTATATTATATATGTAAGAATTAAAAGTTATTTTTGAGATAATCTCACGTGTACACAATGATGTTTATTTCAGATGAGAATGTCTTTAAGGAAGCCGAAAGTGACGATTATTGGTTAGTTTTTTTTAGTTACTGAATTACCTTAATTACTTCGTTACACTGATTTTATGCAAGTCTATTTGTTGAGGTGTATGTTTCAATAACGTTTAGTTTGGTATTATTTGCATTTAGTTTTGTTTAATATGTTTTTTCATTTATATTTAAAAAAGCTAATTAAACCTTCAACTTCCAAGCAAATATTTTATTTTCCAATCCGGAAATATCGGCGATAACGCTAGAAATGCTTAAAACAGGCCTTATTTTACATTTTTTTCCGATAGAGTTTCCCTTGTTTTTTTTTGCAAAATTAAAGGTCGTTGCAAAATAACAACAAGCCATTTAAGATTCCCCAAAGTTTCAACCTCATTGGATAACTCCTTCACGCCAATAACCTGGCAACATGACATACCTGTGACCAGCGTGACGCAAAAATTGAAATTCCAAAGAAAGTCCACAATAAATGCCAAGTGAAACATCGTATTTTCATTCACGCTGGTAATATCTGTAGCGAACCCATATTTCCTCTCTTGTCATCCGATTATATACCTTCCTTTACATACATCACATGAATGTTCAGTATATAGTATAAAGAGTGTTTTTTTTCAGATTAATTCGACCGGCTCCTTAAAGATTACCGGAATAAAACGAAACAGCATCAAATTATTTGTTTTATATTAGTACAAATATTAGCTTAAATATAGCCAGAAGCTTATAGCTATGGGTTAGAAACCAGTTGCTAGCTCAGTCATGTTATTAAGTAACGCAATGCCTTGTCTTCGGTGACTATGGACATTATGACGCAACGTCACCTGTGATTTAACAAACATGGGGTTTATGACGCAACGTCACATGTGATGTAACAGACATTGGTTATATGACGTAACGGCTCCTTTTTATCCTCTTATGCATTGCATTTTGTCTTGTATGTAAATTTTGCCTTGAAGAAGGGATTTAGTTTAGAGATACAGCTCATTGGCTCAAACTAATGGACGATTTTAAACAACAAAGGGGTCTGTGTTTTAAGATACTTCAACCATATTAACTTATTTATTGTCGGTTTAATTTAATGTCATTTTCACAATGTAAAAACGCAGATGGAAACGGGTAAAACGATAGTCATTAAAACATAATTATAATCAAAATAATTATTTAGTACAGGTATAGTCGGACGTGGCCTCCAAACCTTACGTATATAAAATAAGCTGTTATGATTCTTTTATTTACAGTCGAGTATAATATTATATTGGACGAAATATCGTTATAACAATCGTGTATTTTTAATATAAATCCAAAATTTAAAGCATGTAGATATATATTAACTAAATGTTAAGAACACATGTATAAATTAATAGACCATTTTGTTTTAGGTTAAACAAATATGCATACATCCAATACCCATTAAAATATTTATTCAAAAAACATGTACTGTATATTAGGTTTGGATATGTAACTCGGAAACCCATTAGTTTCTGCTGCATAAACAAACGTTTTACTGTTTTATAATTTATACCAAGAGTGATTATATAACCAGGGATCCGATCGTTTATGTATGCAGAAACTTTCAGTCAAAATGGGTCTTTACAATAGTGGTGGCACTCTCTAGTTTTTATTGGAATACAACTAAATATACCGTTATACACTTAATACGCAACAGACTTGGATATTTCTTTCCTTTCCTTTAGCTTGTGGTTAAGTTATGGATATTTACAGGAGAATGACCGAAGATGGGATTTGGGTGTGTACGTTATCTGGACCCATTAATGTTTTATTGAAGTCTATGATAAATTACAAATTACATCACAATGGGAGTTTGTGTTACAATATCTATACCCGACCGCGTGTTAAAACATGCTTTCTTTTTTATTTAGTCATCGTACATACTGCAGCACAGTAATTTTATCCGATACCGTATTTTTCCGTTCCGGTTTTAAATCCAAAGTTTGGTGAGTGTCATGTTTACTATTTTATACGTATACCCGGGTATGCATATATTGTTTTGGGCAATTTCCGGGGGCATATGAAAGAATAAGGTAGTTCTCACATGGGCAATCGTTAAAATACTTTGCGCCTACTAGAAAGACACCACCATTTTTTAGGTTGGAGTTGGCCAAGGAGATATACCCAAGAATCTTGGCTACACGTTGAAGAATAAAAGACTGTATGCCGACTACGTTGATCCGTATACAGGAACGTACTTGTTGAAAGATATCAATTTTCCTCACAACAGTATCCAACGTATAATTGAAAGGGTTGATTAAATACTATGCTTTATAGACTATGTGTGGCCAGAAATTAACAAAATAAGGTCATTTGGTTTGTGGCTAGCTGCAATCTTAAGGCGATTGACAATTTACTGATTATTAGTTTGCAATTGTATTTTATAATTGGGACAAATAACGATTAAAGCAAAACTGGATTTGGGATGGCTTGGTTTCTTCAACTTATTCAACCATCATCGGACATGAATTCCAGCAAACCGGCTCTGCTATCTGGCAGTCCAAGCAATCCATGCTGTCGTACACTTCCGCTGAAATAAGCCGATTACAAAATCACGTATCATACAGATGGAGATGTCTGATAAACTATCACTCGATGGTATAGGACACTCGTTGTTGCCCTCGTGTGTCCTGATTTTGTCAGATTACCTGATGCCAACTTACAGATTGCGAAAACTGTTTTGTTATTTATTGGGAATTTCGGGACATTTTTGTTTTATTGGTTTCGTTAACCATTTGACCACAAAATAATTATCTTTTTTTTCAAAAATTTCCATTATACATTGTCCAGTATACAAACCTTTAGTATGTGCCCCCATCTGCTGGGCAAGGGCCCTGGCGCAAACTGAGTCTCGAATCTCCGGTAACAGGTTATCTTGCATGCAAACATATAGAACAGCTCGTACTGAGGCATCTCGAAGTTGGGCTTGTGCTCCCTCGCTAAACGAAGACCCGGTCTGCAATTAAGTGTTGTATGGTTTAGAAAGCCGAGGCTCACACTCACATCACAAATCACTTATGTCATTTGCTTGAACCTTAATATGACACTTCACATATTCTTACTTATGTAACAAGACTACTTATGTTGCCTACATTGCTTACACGAGCCTCTTCCAGTGGTGAACCCGACACCGCCAGCACCAGCGCACAAATGCTCAAAACAACTAAACATTTCATCTTGGTTTTTAAAAGTAAGTTCTGTAATGTTCCAACTCGTATCCACTGTATATATACTCGAATATTTAATTACAAACACATGTTACATTTCGTCGCTGTAACGCAATATCGTTCTTCAAACACTCGTTTTTATGAACTCAGTAGAACAATTCACTTTCTCATTAGTACGCCCCGGAAATTATCATAAGGTTCTAATAATTTCTGGATAAATATCCACTGACATTTCGCATTCCATTAAAAACATATGGCTTAATAATGGATTTCTAAAAATTATTGGAAAGGTAAATAATACGAAACCATAATTCTAGAATATCGTTTTATTTTTCATTTGTTTCTACGTTCAAAGACAACAATTTAAAAATAAAATACACTCTGTGAACTAAATTATAAGTAGTCCTAATTTAGAGGCAATAACTCTTTAATCACACTACGCTGTTAACTATTGTATTCGAAATATAAACTGTTGTGTTTTGGTTGCCTCAAAATACTACAGGGCCGCTTGAATCGTTGTCGAATGGTTAACGCGACCGATACTCATACCGACTGCTATACAAAAACGGTCCATGACGAGCCTCATGGCTTCGAACTTTGGCCCATTATAAAAATAATAAAGGCCAGATATATACATGAAACTGAATTTAAATTAGTAGCTACATCACGATGCAAAGTCTTAAGATATTCCACGTTATGTCAGACTACACTTATAAGTTAAATTTGACCCTAATTCCTAAGAGTAAAAGTAAAGGAAACCAAAAACAACTCACAAAAATATATACCTGCAGATTCGAAACTAGTGGCTAGTTAGTCGGTTGTGTCATTGGGCGAAAAGGCACTTAGCGATTATTGCCAGAACCCAGTGTAATATTGCGTAATAACAAATTAAAGAAGAGTCTGAACCATGCACAACACACTGTAACTGTTCTGCTAATTCAACATTAAGCGCGAGATTATATGATGATTACCCGTCCGATCTGTTTTCTCATCAATGGGGAAACACACAAATATCTCACGCTATCCTAAACTCCTTAACAGAGATAGCACATTTGAACGGGCAAGTAATAAGCCATAAGTTTCCGCTTGCAGTATATTCAGAATCAATAACGTGGGGAGCATTTTCACGTGTATGACACTCTCTAGTGTTAGATTCGTTTCGTCACAATTAGATCTGATTTACGTGAGAATTAAAGAATTGTTTTTAGTACGGTTTTGCACAGAGGTTTCGTGTTGATATTTTAACATCGGGCGGGCGGTTCCACATTCCGACATTTAAGTACGATGGGTCAGCTGCGACTTGTATGAGCAACCCGGTGCGAGTTGCATGGTTTATCGGATAATTAGGGTGCCAAGCACCCTTAAAGGCCAGATCCCCATTGCTTGTAAATATTTCATATGTCTGAAAAAGACAAATATTTACTGGGTGTAAAAGCTGTGTAAGGTTTTACGTTTCACAAAAAGACTATCGGATTTATTGGAAATAGCGCAAATACTCTAACAAAAGGTCTACATCAGTCATCTAACAAGGCAAAGTATATGTCTATTATTGAACGCAACATAACCTTTTGTGCAAAACATATAACTTGTGCTCACAAACCGTAGGATTGTAGTTCATCGCTGGCCAGATTTGAGCCCATTTTTTATCAAAAGAGACAATCGTGGTCCTGACGTAATTATAAACTACATCATACATTTCCTTGTCTACAATATCAACCAGCGCGGCACCATATAGTTTGCAAGATTTCTGTGCTTCATAGCGATTCTGGTAGATCCATTTGCTTGGCTCAGGCATCCAAATGAAGTACTTGTTGTGCACAATTCCGTCATCTGTCAACGTAAATCTCTTTAAAATAAATGTTTTAGTAGAGTCAGATTTTTGTTTCACCAAAAAAAATATTCTTGATATCCATTTTTACGCGCGGTTTGTATAACCACCAGTTAGTAAACGCAACCAACCTTCGAAATACAATGTCCAATTCACAACGATAGCTTCGTTCCAACCTATAGACTGGTCAGTTCTTTTGATTTCAATCCAGAATCCGGATGAAGTGATTTCAATCACAATTGCCTCAAATTTGTCCGGCAAAGGTGCATGGTAGGTGGTAACTGTTACATTGGCCGAAATGGGTGCAACATTCAAGCACATTAGGTGGCCGACGAATTCCCTTTTTGTCTTCCATGGTGAATACGATTGCATGACATTTTGACCTCGTTGAGATGCAGAAACAACTGAATAAACATTTTATTTTATCACCATTGGTTTACATTGAAGCCTCTTGTCAATCGCTTATAGTAAAATGAAGCTAAATTTCCCAAACAGCCTGATTAATATTTTCATGCATTCGGCAATTCCCCTACCTTTAGTACATAAATTTCTGTTTTACATATCTGGGTCATGTTAAATACAATTCTTAAAGTTTTAATCCAATTTTACGACCCCTTTTAAAAAAGATGCTGGGGCGATATGACATATTCCTGTCGCAATCATGATTTAGGAACAAAATATAGTTTTTAGGGTATTTTCCTAGGTGTTTTTTTCATTGATACAGTGGCGGCTACCGCACTAACATTTTACCAAATCTGAAAATTGGAGCAGCCGTTTACGCACTATGCTCAAAAAATCTTTTTTGAAATATACCGTATTGTTTTTTAACGTCTCAGTGGTATTCTACTGAATTTATTACCCAAAATTTAGGTTTCTGCATATCTGGACCATGTTTTCCAACAAATGACAAAGTTGAATTGCCATTTCATTACTCCTTCTGGTAGATGTCGGGGAGACATGGTATGGCAGTCAAACCTTTGACGAAAAAAACGGACGAAAACAATATGTGTCCCATTTTTCCAAATGGGACCCATAATAAACATTTGCGATAAACCTTACCTGACAAAACAAAGCTCAAACCACAGACAACAACAACTAAACCGAAGAAATCCATGCAAATGCCGTTACTAGCAAATATTACATACCTAGCCTGCTAAATAATAGGTGGTGCAATATTTATAATACTGATTCGATAAGTATAGGTGCTGTTTAAAACAACTCTGATTAAATAAGTCTAAACAGTTACGGTTAGCGCTACACATTTTGCAAAAGAGACCGAAAGTTGAAAGGTAGTACACCAAACTTTCATATTGTTTCCTGAAAATCTGTGGATGTTGATGACGTGTTTCTCTCCGCAACAACTACGTCACACAAAGCTCAGGTTCATCCCCATTGTGTATATCGGTCGATGGAACACATAACTCCGTGCTAATTGTCGCGTTGTCGGTGCTACTGTAAGGTGTCACAAATCGTTTTTGAAATTTCTCCTCTTTGGCGGAAAGGCACTGCATTAACCTAACAAGATATTTCGGCCGACTTAAATAAAAGTAATATATTACTCTGATACACTTGATCTCAGTTTGCGGCCACTATATCTCCCCGTGGAAATGCACAATACTTGTATTTTCAAAAATTACTCATGACATTAGTTATAGATCGCACCGTTGATATCCGATTTAGGAGAAGGCATTTTACCAGAAATAATAAAAAAATACAGCTGATTTTTAACGAGTATCCAGGCTTAGATAGACCTATACCATACGTCCCGGTTTGGCAAGGACATTTCGAGTTTAAATATCTGTCCCGGTGTCCCGTCCCGGTTAGCAAAATGTCCCGGAATTTTACTTTACTGACATTTGACATGTCGTCAATACTTCAGCAAATTATTATACCTGATCTTCTAAACAATAGGTGGCCAAATATTTATAATACTAATACCATAAATACCAGCGGTCTACATTTGATTAAGCTCTGCTAAAATATGTCTAAACAGTTTTCTCTAGTACGGTTAATGATACCTATGTAAAAATACCAAATATTAAAGAGTACTACACCGAACATTAATATTGCTTCATAAAAATCGGTGGGTATTAATAACGTGTTTCTCTCCGCTGCATCTACGTCACACAAAGCTCGGGTTTATCCCCGTTATGTATAACGGTCGATGGAACACATAACCTTGTGCTTATTGTCAGGTTGTCGAGGCTATTTCAATGTGTCACCAATTGTTTTAGGTTAATGGGGATAGAATAGAATATTCATGTTTTTCTCCTTATATCGAAAAATTCAAGGTTCCTTAACTCACAGCAATTAGATTACTTTGCGAATACTTAAGATGGTGTATTTGCAGGAAAATTGCCAGATTACCTTCTGTTCCCTGTAATGTAACTGGGTTGTTATGTGTTGTGTATACATGAGACGTTCTTTCAATATTTAGCATACACGCATATTAACCCAACAAAGTAAGAGGATTTCAAGGTTGGTAAAATAGATAGACAAAGCCTATACGCATCATAAACGGATTTCCGGTAAATTCCTAGAAATAAAACACCTGATCTTCTAAACAATAGGTAACCGAATATTTATAATAGTGATACCATAAACACGAGCTGTTTAAATTTGAGTAAGCTCTGCTGAGATTGCTCTAAACACTTGTTCTGCTACGGTCAGTGCAACATTAATGCAAAAGAGACCGAAAGTTAAAAGGTACTACACGCTCACGCCCCACCTACTCAAAAATCAAATTTACGAAAAATAGAGCAATAATTTATTTGACATTACCCTGCTTAGTGTAAAGGATGCAAGGGATCGCGAATCGCTATTCGCGAACCGTTTTTTAAAGTTCGCGAATTACAAAACTTAACAAAATCGAGAAAATATAAATTGCCCTTACTGATTTCGCGCACTTTTAAATAATTAAATCATCAAACACAAATATAATATAACATATTTTGACTTTAACATAGACATTTAACAATGGAATTACTAGTACATTTATTTACCTTGCTTTTACTTTGCATTATTGACACATAATAAGCATTTTTATCACAACGCACACAATAGGCCATTATGCGTTAATATACCACGAATCCCTTTATTTATGATTGGCGGAGATGCGACACACCTTCTTGATAATAAGGTTATATGGTGTTTTAAAAAGTAAGATTACTCGTTTCAAAGGCTTCGGTTCGTCGATATTCGTCCTATCCTACACGCATTAACTCATGACACTTTTATTGTAGTTTATCATTACTACTTAATAACGGTACTGTTTGCTTAATGAATTATCTTACTGACTTTAAAGATTAGTTTGAGAGGTTCTGAAACCGCATTCTAAGGGCAATTTAACATAGCTAAAGCGCGAAAACGATTTTCTCGTATCCCACGCATTTCGCGAATCGTTTCAAAATTGTTAATTCGAACCCTGCAATATGTCACTGTCATGCTCGCGCCCCCCTTGAGAAGATTCCACGCCCCCCAAGGGGGGCGCGCCCCCCAGTTTAAGAACCCCTGGTCTAGTAGTTACTCGAATTGTGGGTACTTTATATGTTAGAGGATAAATGAAAATATTCAAAATATGCAAAGGAAGGCATGCAACAAAAAAGATTGACTGGTTTAAGAATTATGAATCATGGGGAATATTTTATTTAGATGCACGTAGATGCGTAGATATTTTACTTAGATGGCGTAGATGCGACAGAGAGAAACACGTCAAGATTGAAATTATATAGAATGTTGGCCTAGATGTGCTCTTATCAGATAGCCCAAAGGAATACCCCTAAATTTCACGTATTCCTAAAAAATAAAAATTGTAAACGACATATAGTT
>CH002905.1:592614-614226 GCA_000149265.1 Ciona savignyi | reverse complement strand
GGATTTTTGAGTTACCAATCCAAACTTGATATTCATGTTTTCTGAACAAGGGTATTAACCTAGTTATATTTAAAACACAATAAAACTGAATTGTCTGGGTGCCTGCACATTAATTTAAATTCTTTATCAATTTATGCTGTTGTTGAGTGACCAAATATTTTATACACGTGACAATAATGTTTTATAATGTATTTTTCGTTCTATTTTTGCTACCTTTTCCCGGTACACTGGTATTTTTTAAATTTATTTTAGGTGTATACTAAACTTTTTCTATTTAAAATGAATGATCCATTTTAGTTTTATGATATCGAAAAACAAAGAATATTGACCACAAATTGACTTAAATTTTGGGAACCGGTTGTCGTTTGTGTATTGTCGGTCCTGTCTGCAGTTTTCCTGACGTGATTTAGCCAACATTTCCCACTGCATATCTAATATATAATAACTTACATCTCTAAAAAGTTTAAAAGTTATGTTATTATGGGGCCGTTAAGCAGACTGTACATTGGTTTTAGTGCGGTTAAGTGTTGGGGTAGGGGTTCCCGTAAATGGATTCATAGTGGGCCTGGGAAAATCTAAAACTTCTTTTGAGTAAACATTGACTTTAATTCCAGATAGTAACACGAAGAGAAACCAAAAACATATCAGCAGGTTAAAAACTGATCGCCAGGTAGTCGGTTATATCCTTTGGCAAGGCACTTAGCGGACATTGCCTAAACCCACTGTAATATTGCGTTACCAAATTGAAGAATAGTCTATATCATGCACAACACAATGTAACAGTTCCGGTAACCCAACGATGAGCGCGAGGTAATATGATGACTGCCCGTCCCATGCATTTTTAATATATTCAGCATGTATAACCTGGTATCTTTTTTACGTAATTGACATGTATACGCGCCAACAGTAAAAGAACAACGAAATAATAAATTAAACACACCGTTGTTAAAACATAAGAAAAAGGCAAAGACCGCTTCGGTTCACTGTGACGTAGCCAGGTCGCTACCATCTCTAGTTTTAGATTCGTTTTGTCATTATTGGACATCTCAATTACGACAGAATTTTAGAAATAAATGTGTTATGACCTTGAAACGCGCAGATATATAAATAAGTAAAAAGGCAATGAATGTGAAATGTTGTACCCTCGGTTGGATGGGTGGCGATGGTTTAGTAAGATTTTGCACAGAGGTTACGTGTTGATATTTTAACATCGGGCGCGCGATTCCATATTCCAATATTTGAGTACGATGGGTCAGCTATGACTTGTAGGAGCAACCCGGTACGAATTGCATGGGATTTCGGATATCCAGGCAGCCAAGCTCCGTTAAACGCTGGTTTCCCATTGCTTGTTGACATTTCATGTATCTGAAAAAAACAAATATTTTACTGTGCATGGAAGCTTTGCAAGGTTGTACGTTTCACAACAAGACTATCGAAATTAATTGTGAAATATTGCCGCAAAATGTCAAACGAAAGGTCTATACATCGATCATCTAATAAGGCAAAGTATATGTCTATTGTTGTTAAACGCAAGATATTCTATTGTGCAATAAATATAACTTGTTCGCACAAACCGTGGGATTATAGTTCATACCAAGCCACATTCGAGCCCATGTTCCACCATTAGAGACAATCGTGGTCTTGACGTAATTATAAACTACGTCATACATTTCCTTGTCTACAATATCGACCAGCGCGGCACCAAGTAGTTTGCAAGAATTCTGTGCTTCATAGCGATCCTGGTAGATCCATTTACTTGGCTCAGGCATCCAAATGAAGAACTTGTTGTGCACAATTCCGTCATCTGTCAATGCAAATCTCTTTAAAATAAATGTCCCAGTATTAATTTCAGATTGTTGATTCACTTATTAAAAATTTTGGATATCCATTTTTCTAAATCACGGTTTGTATATATATCTATCTATTAATGCAACCAACCTTCAAAATACAATGTCCAATTCACAACAATAGCGGCGTCCCAGCCTGTGGACTGGTCAGTTCTTTCGATTTCAATCCAGAATCCGGATGAAGTGATTTCGATCACGCTAGCATTGAATGTCTCCGGCATAGATGCATGGTAGGTGGTAACTGTTACATTGGCCGAAATGGGTGCAGCATTCAAGCACATTAGGTAGCCGACGAATTCCCTTTTTGTCTTCCATGTTGAATACGATCGCATGATATTTTGACCTCGTTGAGATGCAGACACGACTGTATAATGTTGCGAATCAAACACAAATAAACATTTGCAATAAACATTACCTGACAAAGCAATGCTCAAACCACAGGCAACAACCATCAAACCAAAGAAATCCATGGAAATGTCGTTAATAATTCAGCAAATATTAGGCTACACCTGATCTTCTAAACAATGGGTGGCCGAATATTTATAATAGTGATACCATAAGCACGAGCTGTTTAAATTTGAGTAAGCTCTGCTAAGATTGCTCTACACAGTTTCTCTCCTACGGTCAGTGCAACATTAATGCAAAAGAGACCGAAAGTTAAAAGGTACTACACCAATTTTTCATATTGTTTTCTGAAAATCAGTGGATGTTGATGACGGGTTTCTCTCCGCTGTATCTACGTCACACAAAGCTTAGGTTCATCCCCATTATGTATGACGGTCGATAGAACACATGATCGCGTGTTAATTGTCGGGTTGTCGTGCTATTGCATTGTGTCAGAACTTGTTTAAGGCAGCGATTCTCAACCGGAAAGGGATTTGTGTATTTATGGATCACGGGTGCTAAGTGATCCTTCATCAATATTACCTCGCACAATGGATTCCATGTCGGGGGATTGATTATTGACAAGTATAGAATAGATAGAATAGGATAAGATATTGATGTTTATCCCCGTGAATGGAAAAACCAAGAGGGTTAACACACGGGAAATCGTCAGCTCACCTCGCGCCCACCGTCGGGTTACCGGAGCTATTGCAGTGTGTTGCGTATAATAAACTTGTTCCTTCAATTTAGTAGAACTCAATAATCCGCTAGGTTTAGATAGGATATTTATTTTTATCCCTGTGAATGGAAAAACCAAGGGGGTTAACACACGGGCAATCGTCAGATCACCTCATGCTTATCGTCGGGTTACCAGGGCTATTGCAGTGTGTTGTATATGATAGACATATATAGAACCCATTAAACCGCTGGGTTAAGGCAATGTCCGTAAAGTGCCTTGCCCAAGAACACAACCGACTAGGTAGCGACCAGTTCCGCACTTCCAACCTTCCGATTGAAAGGCGACCCACTTACCCGCTAGACCAACCGGCCGAACTGCTCATGCACTTATATGAAATGCCTGTACAGGCTTAACCAGGGGTCGACAACCTGCGGCCTTTTCATCCTGATGCGGCTGTTGTTAATTTATTACTACTATAACATCAAGCTTTAATACGTTTATTCTTTAAGTGAAATAAATACTACAACACTCGTGTATAACTCACACAGGGCTGTTTTCTTATTATTGCGAAAATATTTGTTTTAAGGCTTTCGGTAATCTTTATTTTGTGAAATATCGGCAAAACTGGCAAAAGGTTGTCGACCCGGGAACTTAAGATGCGAAAGGTGCTGACCCCTGGACTAAACCAATACAAATCGTAAGGGAATTTCGGGGTTGGTAAAATAGATAACCAACCCCCCCCCCCCCCCCCATACGTATGTTAAACGGATTTTCGGTAAATCGCTAAAAATAAACTTAAAACAGCAAGATCAGTCTACTTAACGCTATAAACACACACGAAGAAATAGTTCAAGCAGGTTAAAACTTGGTCAATCTGGGATCTATAACGTGGAAATCATACCTGCATTTCTCTATTTTTTCGAGAGTTTGCAGCAGTCTCAGAGCATTTGGAAAATCAATTTGAAAGTTTCAGGACTGTTTGCTACAATGGTCGGAATACCGGAGCTATTGCAGTATGTTATGTATGATAGGCCTACATACGTTCCTTCAATTTAGTAGAAACCATTAAGCCGCTGGGATCAGGCAATGTTCGTAAATTGCCTTGCCAAGGACACAACTGACTAGCTAGCCACCAGTTTCGAATCTACATCCCTTCGACTGAAAGGCGACGCACTTTACCACTAGACTAACCTGTCGGACAAACTGCTATTTAAATTGTAATAAATAGCCCAACGGAATACCCAAAACTGTACGGCTCAGTTTTTAACCCGCGTTTAGTGTCTAGGCAAGAAATGTTAGCAAATGATGTAAAGATGTACACAAATCTGACTGAAAATCCAAAAGAAGTTTGCTTTGTTAACTACGGATTCCATCTGTTTCTGCTTACAAAAATAAACTATATACATATGGTCGACACTCTAGTTTAATTCGTTACCCAAAGATATGGTATACAAAACGCCACACAATTTCTAGTTTTTAAAATATGTTACCTAAAGATACGGTATACAAAACGCCACATAATTTAAATAAAAGGCACATTAAATGGAAAAGGGGCAAAACTAAGTACGTTTTATGCAAATGAAATAGGATAATGCAATAATGTTTCGAACTTTATTGTTTAACAATACTAATTAAGTATGGGGGTGTCCTTCAGTATGTGTCTATATAAATATTAGCTTTTTATCATGCAGTTTCATTATAGACTGTACACTTAACAGTAATTCCTTCATGCCAATTTTCAGATGATGAACTTCCCGTAAAGGGATCAGATGAATCAGTAGAAGTTGGCAGAGTGACGACAAAACTGGACTTGGCACAATTGTTCATGAAGCTATCAAGAATGTGGTTGGGCACGCTGCAGCCAAATTCATCAAAAAAACTGGAAAGTGTTCGGTGGTCATAAAATACACAAAATAACAAAAAGTTTTAAAAATAAAGATCGAAAATTTTGGTCAAAAAAGGTGTGTGTGATTCGTAATATTGAAGATTTCCTTGCTAAACTTTATCTTGTTGTTGCAGTAGGATGTGAAATAAAACGTCATTGTTAATTTTCTGTATAGTCGGGTTGTTAGAGCTATTGAAGTATGTTAAATATACTTAAGGCATTTTTTTAGTTTAGTACAACCCACACCCATTAATCTAGTTGATCCAGGCGATATCCACAGAGTACTACGCTGTACAGGACAGAACTACCTAGCTATAGCACTAACCCACCAAGCTATTCTGTAAAATTAAAAAAATTAATTGATGTGTGTGTTCAATTACAAAACACATAAAAACTAACTTACAGTTTCAAGGTGACTCTAATATAACCTCCATGACTGACAACTAATATGTTGGGACAAGATTCTTGGCTCAACTTTGAATTAGTTTCTTCGTAAATGGATTTGCATAAATTTCTGAAAATACATAGTTAAGAAAGTTATTACGAATTTGTAAGAAGCAAAAAAAGTGTTTATTGGTAGAATATGATATTTATGTTTTTTCCTGGAAATAGGAAATTGCAATAATGTTATAACACAAGAATATCTCATTTCCAACAACTTTTGATAAATTTTCTAATGGATGCTAATGAAGTATGTATGAGATATTCAGATTATCTTGCTTTGCAGTGCCAAAGACTTAATTTATATAGGTAACCTAGTCCAGCCAAATTAATTTAGTTAGAGTGTCGACCCTCACCCAAAAGGTTTTTAGATCAATACCAGCCACTGCTGTTTCGATTGTGTTCTTGGCCAATGCAGGCTTCGCATGAACCCAGTAGGTTAATTAATTGGAGAAATAAAAACAGTAGCAAAGTCTCAATCATATAACTACAAAAAATTCAGTATTTCAATTGTGTGGAAAGTAATCTTACAATTGTCCAACCGGTTAGTCTGATGTTTTAGTGCGACGCCTTTCAAGCGAAAGGTTGCAGGTTCGAAACTGGTCGCTAACCTAGTTAGTTGTGTTTTTGGAAAAGGCACTTAACTGACATTGCCTGAACCCAGCAGATTAATGGGTTCTACCAAATTGAAGAAACGTGTGAATCATACATAACACATTGCAATAGATCTGGTAACCCGACGGTGTGCGTGAGGTGATCTGACGATTGCCTGTGTGTTAACCCCCTTGGTTTTCCCATTAAAGGGGATATATAAATAACATTAATATCCTATCCTATCCTAATTGTCCATGTTAAATTGTCCGGGAGTTGTTAATTGACACATAAAAACATAAAAAATGATCTATATTTTACTAACAATTTTCTATTTTTAACAAACCATTAATTAAAAACAAAAACGAGATCGTTTTATTTAATTCAGTATTTACCGTACATAAAGAAACCTTTGGCTCGAATGCGAACGTCGTTAACACTCTCTGCACCTTCTGGGACAAAATCTTCACCTTCATTTACATCGGATTGTCTTTCAGCACGATACAATTCATGCCAATGTTTCCCTGTTAGCAAATTCACACAGTCAATTGTCTTCCTGTTAACTCTGATTTACAGCAGTCAATTGGTGTTTGATCATTCATGTAACTGGCGTCGACCCGATATTTGCACAGGCAGAGAAAATTTCATATTTTTATTAAAAGAATAAGATATTCATGTTTATTAACTAAAATGAGAAAATATCATTCATTTTAACTCAAGTGTCATCCTTTTTTCATGCGAAACAATTTTTAAGTTGACAATTGCATGTAATAGACCAGCAACTGCATTTTCCACGAGATAACATCGAACATCAAG
Organism: Ciona savignyi; assembly: GCA_000149265.1. Lineage (NCBI taxonomy): Eukaryota > Metazoa > Chordata > Ascidiacea > Phlebobranchia > Cionidae > Ciona > Ciona savignyi. Next base: position 607,583 of record CH002905.1, on the reverse strand, counting down.
CCTGTACATTGTAACATCTTGATAACATAAGGCACAGATAAACATGAATTTAAATTTATATCATTACTAAACAACCATAATATAACTAGAAGTTATTGATTTGTTTACCCTCCATGCAACCAAACTTTCGTTCTCGAAGCATCGCATTCACAGTGATAAGATCTTCCACATGATTAAGTTCATTTTGAGATTCAACTAAATAGATAATTAATAATAGTATTGTAAAATGTATAAGTTTATTACTTACTAGTTCAGTATTTATTTAATTAAATAAACTTGAAGATATTGCTTCTGTTTTGTTTAACACTTTAATTAAAAAGAAACATCCTTATTTAGCTCAACACATTCCAATCGCTCTGATATTGTGATAACTCTATTACATTTTCCAATTTACAGGGATTAAACAAAAATATATCAGATTTGCATGAAAAGGAAGTGTATTAGCCAACCAGCTAAGTTACCTTGCGAAACGGCGTGTTTGTTCTGTTGCAAAGTATGAACGCAGGTCTGAAATGCACGAGACAAGTCACTGCTGTATATGTGAGAGAAACTCTCATTTTGAAGGTGTCTGGATGTAAAATCTAATTATAGTTGAATTAACAAAGTAGGTAAAACAGAATATCGCCAAAATCTGGTTAATATTTTAATTTTTAGGTGAAAATATGATCATTTTTATGTTTTTGTTGCAAACCAACGTCCTATATTATTCTACATTTCGCGATATCAATTACAGCTTTTGTTTAACATAGTTGCAAATATCCAATAATAAATTTACCTTTAGTTGTTATGTTTTAAAAATATTAAGCCCAGGTGCATAATCAATTCAGCGTATAATGATTATTGCAAAATATTCATTACTGTAACTTACAACTGACATTACCAGACGAAGCATTATTTATAAATTGTACAATTTGTGTATCAAACCCCCACTGTGTGAGTAGGTGGATGTTCGTGGTCAAAACTCTTCCCTTTAAAACTATTAACCAAACCGAGGTTAGAATAAAAATACCTTTTTAAAAAAATACTATTTTTACAACTTACCTACCTTATTTTATTTTTGCGACTTCTTATCCAAAAACTAGTATGACTTATATTCACAATTTATTTTTCAAAATAATATTTATTTTCGCAACTTACCGACCGATACCGATTGCCTGTTGTTTTCCAGTGTCATTGAGCTCAGCATCTACATGGCCTTGTAAAACTCCCTTCAAGTTTAAATCAGTTTCACCATGCCGAATAAATGTTAAATTGAACTTTTCGACATTGTTTTCACTCATTTTTACGGTGCTGTTATATTACGCAATAAATATTTATTACTATTCCTGATAAAAAGACAAAACATATGTATTGACAATACAACACACCAGACCAGATATTATATAAATTGATAATGGTAATTAATGAAACAGGAAATGAATTTTAATATCCAGTGCATCTATAATAAACACAATGCATAAATAAGATATTAACTGTAAATCGGTGCTGATCATAATAAATGACATTGTACCGTGGTGTATTAACTTACATGGGTTTATTTAAGATACAAGGGGTTATTTAAAGAGACTGATAAAAAATTTAAGTTAATGTCAAAAGTTTCATTCTGACTTCATTGTTTGGCTTAGTGTGCCTTGTGTTGTATCTTGGAATAGTTCATAAAATAATAAAAAAAACAGCTGACATATAAGTTAACTTTACTTTAGAACACCGACAATTAAATTGTTCTTGGGGGAGCAGTTGGTTGGAAGCATTGTGTACATCTTTGTTCTGTAATTATTCTCAGTAGCAAAGTGACATCTATCAGAATCAACAAGGCCCATGCAGTGCTTGCCTTGTTTTGATTTCTCCGACTCAAAGTTCCAAGAAGTCTGGTCCCCTCCATGACCAAGAAGAACCAGCTGTTCGTATGAGATTAAGCTGTTTCTAAACATTGAACTTTGGGGGTATGTCAGCGTAGCGGTGTTTTGAATCTTGCCGTAGCAGCAGGGTGAAATGACAAAAGACGCGTGGTTACTAATGCACTTCTGCAGCACCATATCCGTGGCTACCCCACATGCATGAAGTGCAATACCAATGTTAAAATCTTTAGAAAACTGATCCAAGTTACATTGATACATCATTATATTTTTAAGTTTTAAAGTCTGAATTCTTTGATATGCGCGATCCAATGACTCTTCTTTATTTTCCACCAATATTACTTTGCAAGATGGAAGTAAATAAGCGAGCACAATTCCAACATGGCCGCCACCACTGCAGAAATCAACAATGACGTCATCTTTCTTACATGTTTCCATAACGGCTCCTACAATATTTTCAATCTGGTGACATTTTCTAGATGCTCGGGCTAGCGACAGTTCACCTTGGGTTGGGTGCACAGGAGAGGGGAATGTCTCCCACTGTAACTCAATGCATTTTCGCTCGAGATTTTCAAACTTTATGTTAACCGCCTCATTAACTTTCACAATAAGGTTAGGTAAATCTCGCCGTAATGTAATGTCAAGCTGTTTTTTGTTATGAGCAGACACATTTTCATTATGAGTATTGTCAGGCTTGTCAGATGGCATCTTCCCATTAGATATAATTCGCTTTCCATTTCGAAAACCAAATGTCTCTTCAGAACCATTCAGTTCTAATACTTGATATGTCCCATTTTCAAATTTTGTTTTTTTGTGGCCAACAAAATCAGACACCGGAATCAACTTAACTCCACAATTAGACGCAGCTTTTACAACATCATCTATGCTATGAAGCCGGTGGTACCACAATAGGGTTAACGGCATACTCAACTTTAAATCGCACAATTTGTGTCCTGATAGTTGTATAAAGCTATGCATGCAAGGAAGCAATGCTAAATCCGAGATCATGAATTCCACCCCTTCTGTGAACACGTGTTCTAAAGGTGGTAAATCGTTTGTTTTTATTACTCGTTTTCTGGCTTTAATCTTTTTATTAGGAGGTTCTTTCGTGACAATATCTTTGGCTTCCAATCTTTCCAAAACTATTCTTTGCATTTTGTCCATGTTGTGAATTACAATAGGTTTCCTCATGTGACCTTCAAACTGCAAGATTGGGGGTGGAATGTCTGAATCATCTATTTGCACATATTTGTTACAAGAGGGTAGCCAGTGGTCGATTACCTGAGGTGCCATAACTTCACATAAATTGGTCCTGGAACTTATCTCAGAAGAAGCTTTTAAACAGCATTGCTTATGACCCAGAAGACCTTTTAACAATTTGTCATCGTCACTGTTGTTTATTTTAAACTTTAATATATATCTGAGTACATGACAGAGACCGGATATTATCTTCAAACCATGGTTCACTGACACACAGGGCAACACGCAGGCCCCAACTGCATCAGGTAAATTTTGAATAGAAATTGCTTTCACATTACTGAAGATTGCATTTGCCACCACAAATCCGAAATTTGCCATTTTTGTACAACTTGAGTTAGTGACTAGGCAAAGATTAACACCAAGTTTTCCACAAAATGATGAAAGTAAAAATATTGCTTGAGCAGAGTTTTTGTACATAAATATGTTTTCAGATAATGTCACCAAATTGCCATCAATATATATAGTGTCAAAACCCATGGTAAGGTTTCAAGGAATTACTTCAATATTGTAGCTTAGCTACCTAAAAAGCCTAAAGAAATTTCATAAGCACATCTGTTGCAAAAACAATGTAATTTCATTAAAACCAAATTGAATTTCTAATTTTATGAAACCGGTTTTATTACAAAAAAACGTAAAACAACTGCCGATCTAAATAACCAGGATTAGTCATCCATGAAAATTACGAACATGGAAACACACTGAAAATGTTCCTACAAGGGGGAATTCCCCTTTACTATGATTATGACGTTACAATATATTCAGCTTCACTCTGTTGCTTAGTAACCCGCTTTGTGCAAGTTTTAAACGATTTAATACCAATATTTTACTCGGAAAAGTTACCGAAAAATAGTGAAATACAGGTTTGGTTAAAATAAAAACGTAATATAACAGTTTTCGGCGATAATTTTAAGGTAAGATTTGATTTTAGAAGTTCAATTTTATATATTCATCCGCTAGTGCACCACTTCTAAAGAAGTTGGCTTGCAGTCACGACCGGTTTGGTTTATTGAAGAAAGCGGCGCGGTGCCATCTAACTGATTATATTTCATGCCAGTCCTTCAGATGAAGAGAGAATGAAGCGTTAACTGCAGAGAGTGAACGGTTTAACTCATCTGAATCAAAATAGTTTTACTTTCATCTTGACAATATTAACTGCCAGCAAAGTAAGAAAATATTAAACTTAACAAATATACAACAAAAATATATATAGCAGTTAGTACAATAGTTATATACAGCCTTATCATAATCTGCCTAGTTTAATATGTCAAAGCCCTACTTTTCGTGTGCATTACCATACCGGTACCTTTATCTGTATATATATATACACATCATATTTTTATTACAGTATGTGAAATGTACAGTGTTAAATAATTTACCCAGAGCTGGTTTCAAAGTGTTTATTATTAGTATATACCTTTTAAGCTGACAAGGTTGAAGCAACCCAGTTTACGTAAGTTTTAATCTTTGGAGGTTGTAACAATTTTACTTGTATTTTTAGATGTCAATTTCACTGACAACTTCTGCTGCTTCCGATGACAATGTGTCATCTCACCAAACGGAGAAAACCCTCACGGAATTGTTGGATTTATCATTAGGAACACCTGAGGTAAATAATTATTTAATAATCGCTTTTCTGTCATGATTAATCAAATCCTGATTGAACTTATAGATTTTTTTCGTAAGGTATAATCATTAATAGTGTTTTTTTCTATTAGCTGGAATTTTTAAGAAATTTTTTATCTTTTTTAAATTGTGATTATTTACTAATTTTTGAATTTAAAATGGTTTCTTTTACAGATTGGGGCTGTCAATTTCAACATTCTTCATACTTTGCTGGGAAGCATTTTAACAAGACTAGACCTTCAAAATGTGATCACTCAAGTCAACTCAGGTTAGATTTAATTCAATTCTGCTGTTTTTTTTAGGAAATATACAATTTAAGCAAAAAACTTGATTAAAAGTAATAATGCCAATATAATTATTAAAACAAAAATTTTGCATACTTTTCCGCTAGATAACTGTTTTAAAATTAACAGTCATGTAGCGAAATGGATGCAAAGAGTGCTTTTATTTAAATGTATGCAATATATGTATACCTCTTTAAGATTTGTACATTTAACTACAATTGGCTCTTATAGAATATAATAACAAACTTGAAAAATCTTTAGATCATCTGCCAGTTATCAAAACACGATCCATGGAACTTTTGGACAAGAAAGTCTCCCAAATGGAAAATAGACTTGAAGTTCTAAGTCAGCTGCCCACAGACAATGATATCATAGAAAAATCAAAGTAAGATTTTGAAATTAAGGATACAAATTGTATAAAATTAATACACATAAGGCTTTGACTTGAGTCCGTGTACTTTCATGTCTCACTGTTGTCACCGATACGTTAGACAATTTCAGTCAAATAAGACAAAACAAAACATTTTTTCTCTTATTTTCAAAGGCAGTGTTTTCAAAATTGAAGTACCGGTAAATTTTTAACTAAGCTCAGTTTCACTGCTTTCAAAATTAGATTAATATTTTTCAAAAATGTTGCCATTTTGTCCTGTATTTTTTACACATGTATCAAAAAGTTTTTGTCATCTTAAAAAATCCCCCGATTCAAAACAGTTGTTTCAAAATGTTGCCAGACGGTGCTTCAAGTGAGCATAAAAGTATAAACTATACATTGTACAAACACCCCTAAGTGTACTTGACTATTCAAGCCCCATTGATTTGTATCAATAGGTCTGGTACAGCCATCAACGCTGCCGCTGATGTCTGGCAACATCTACAAATGCAAAAACAAGTGGAAACTAATGAAACTGGGATATCAAAGGTACGGACTGAAACCACGATGTAAAAATCTTTAAATTTAATTTTTACTGTTGCATTTTTAAGATTAACCTCTAATCCACTTGTAAAATAGTCTTTACTTATTAATAATGCAATTGTTTTTTTTCCGAAATGTCTCATTATGATGAAATTAATTATTCTGACTTAATGTTTTTTTTGGTAAGACTTTTTTACCAGAACAGTTAAAGATTATATGTTGGTTATATCAAAATCAAACATGTCTACATATTTATAAAACAGAATAATGTTTTACGATTCAACGATGCATGTTTACATTGTTATTTAAACGTCACAATGTTTTAGTTTTACGATGTGTTTAATGATACTGCCCCTTGGAATAGCATGGTTTTCATGGGATAAAATGCAGATTTCATATACTTTGTTATCCTTTAATGTTACATTTAATTCTTGACCTTTGATACTAACTTGGATATAAACATCATATTACTCCATTGAAATAAAAATGAAACCAATTTGTTTCTTATCTCATATGTAAATAGAACCTTAAGTTGTTTGTTCCCACTAATGTTTTCTTGTTTGTGCACAGGCACTCTCTCTAATTGACGCCCTGCTGAAAGAAATTCATGACCTGAAAGAAAGACAAACTGAAATGGAGAATGACATGAATAAGTTTAACAATCAGGTGATTTAGAGTTTTTAATATTTTGTAAAATTCCGATGTTGATGACAGTAGTAAATCAAGTAAATCCTGCTTTTTTGGCACCAGTCTTAACTTGGCAACAGATTTTTTAAAATATGCTGATATTTTCGTTTCTATACCTTAAGTTAATTAAAATTTCCTAAATTTTTTTTAATTTGGGATGTAAAAATGCTACAACTTTTTTATGAATGTCATGGAAAAAATGTTAGATTATTAACACAAAAATTAAAGGTGACACATCAAGTAAAGCAGGGACTGACTTATTAAAATATACACATTTTTTTTTTAATAAAAAAAAGTAGTTATATGAAAATAGTTGCAACATGGCAAATTTTTCACCTTGAGTTTGTCTTGCTTTGTGTAATAGTGACAGAGTACTGTCTTTCCATATTTAATCAGATGATTGATGTAAAACCCTATGTGGCTGGTAGTTTAAGGTCGTTAAATGTTTACTTATTGAGTTTAACAAAGCCATTCACGGTGTTTAATGGTGTCATTCTTAATTTAGTTCTCATACATGAAATCTGTGTGTACAGATTCCACAAGTTCCTTATGTCTGGCTATTGTCTGAAAGAGTTTTCAGGCTAAAGCTTCAGGCCCTTTAAAGTGATTTAACAATGTAAAGGGGTAGTCATCTTATTGAATTCGCTCAGCTATGGTGGAGTGGTGCTGTGACAAAAAATAGTTGGTTTGGTATCTCTTATTGAGGACTGGACAATAGACTTTAAATCCCGTTTGTCAAACTCTTCTATAAAAGCTTGTGAGTTTGGTAGGGATGGGTGAGGAGATTCCAAATTGGAATATCTTTAAGAAAAGCCGTTGCTATTTAACCAGGGAATTCATACAATATACTTGACAAGTCCTTACCACAGACCGGCATTTAATTTAAATCCCAAGGAATTATCATATAATTCCAATTCTCCCTATATTTACAAAGTCTTTTTTATTATCAATCATTTTAGACAAATCGTTTTTTTTTTTCTTACCATGTGTTATAATATATTATATATATACACTTATGTATTTTTTTTATATATAAAGATAACTATTTATAGCAAATTATAAATAATCATCGCATATTATATTATTTTATAGTTTACCACACATGACCTTGTACTAAATAATAATGAAGTCCACTTTAACTGTGCTCTTCACCAACTTTTAACATCATTTACTTCACTCGGCCATCAAAAACTATTACGGACCGCCTTTTTTGTTACGCCTTTTTAAGATAAATTGACTATTTCTAGCTAACGTTTACTTAAAACTAATCAATCAAACAGCCAGGAAAACAGGACAATAATGCCAAAATAGGGTTTTGTTTTATTTTTTGTGCATAAAATTACAATTGGCTTAGCTTGTAATTTTTGTACACTAGTCAGTATTACAAAGTTAAACTTGCCCAAAATGGACATAGAAAATATATAACCTTGGATAAAACTTTAATGTTATCAAGCTTTGTCATAACTTAAACATTTTAATATCGACAATTTACCTTTATGCATTGGCTAAGATCATACACTGCAGTATATCTCCGGCCCGGTGGTCTAGCGGTTAAGTGCGTCGCCTTTCAATCGAAAGGTTGCAGGTGCGAAACTGGTCGCTAGCTAGTCGGTTGTGTCCTTGGGCAAGGCACTTTACGGACATTGCCTGAACCCAGCGGATTAATGGGTTCTACAAATTTGAAGAAACGTGTCTATCATATACAACACACTGCAATAGGTCCGGTAACCCGACGATGGGCGCGAGGTGATGTGACGATTGCCCGTGTGATAACCCCCTAGGTTTTCCCATTCACAGGGATAAACATGAATATCCTATCCTATCCTATCTGATCAACTACTTTGCAGAGTGGTGACTTGAGCTCCATCAAGTCAAGGTTGGACTCAGTTGAGGAATATGAAGGAAGGATAAATGATCTACAACGCCAAATTGTGAGTTCTATATTTAGCAATTGAATTGTTAGCTCTTTATTTTTTCCGCAGTTGATTTTAAATTCCCTGTGCCTTTAATTCACAAGTAGTCATGTTTTTTTCTCTTTTTAAAAAAAATAGTTGCTTATATATTATAAATGAAACAAATATTTATAAATAATCACAGCTATGTATATGTATAAATTCTGAAACGGCCCAAATGATTAGGAAAAAACGGTTTACTCTGTCAGTACAATAATATGCTCCACTGTAGACTAAAACTAAATTAATCTTTCAATTTAAACATTACTTTGTATTAAGAGCAACAGAAACCAATGTGGAATAGTATAGATTTGTAAAGACGACCATGATTTTAAGATTTACCTTTTTTTAAACATGGTCAATAAAAGCAAATTGTTCTTCGGTAACAGGACGCACTTAACGCCAAGTTGAACAAATATCCTGATCCGAGCGAATTTGAAACTTACATCACTTGGCCGGTATTGGAAGAAGCTTTAAGCCAGCATATGAAGAAAATAGAGGATCTCCAAAGGCAAAAGGTGACCAACAATCTTAAAGTTTAAACATAATGACCAAATATCTTGATATTGTGTATGGGTCTAATGGTGAGAAACCATAATTCTACTTAGTTCATTCTTGCAACCATGTAACCCCCCTCTCACCAGTATTCACCCGTTTCATAAATGCAGGATGATATTGAAGTGGAATTGGAAAGCCAACCACGGTCACGACCCACAAGTTCTAGACTCAGCTCAGCTAAAGAACGATTCCCGCAGGTAAAATTCTTAAGTTAGAGATCTGTTTTTTATATTTCCATTTAATTTAAGAATAAAAACAAAATTAGCCAGAAATTGTCTTTCATACCCCGGGTTGCATTGTTTCCTTTTAAGTGTCTTTCAACTCAAAAAATTTACGAGTTTGTTTTGGCATGGTGCTAAAATCAACCACAGTGTGTATTAACCCTTTGCTGTTCCAGGCTACCGACATGTTAGAGAGAATCGGGGCTTTGAATGAGAGACACACTGAACTTGACGGCCGGGTCGTTGAGATGGAGGTAAAACCAACAATATAAAACTTTACGACTTGTGGTTGGCTTTGAAATGTTCTGAAATTGACTTTGATTTTGTATTTAAGGAAATCTTGCCTACGAAAGCTGATAAGAGCGACCTCGATGGATTGTGTAAGTATTTCAATGTTGTTGTTTCATACTTTCTGCGTTTTACTGCAGCTTTCGATTTTATTTTCACAAACATTTTATTACTGCATAATAATAACACGCTATAAAAAATCAATTTTTGCCTTTTTAGCTTATTTTTTTTAATTTAATAAATATTATGTTTCAAAGAAAATTTAAAGTACTCTATTTTACCTGTGCAAAAATAAAATATGATTTACTTTTTGATTTTTATAGCCCAAGGCCAAGCTATACCTGATGATCTATTGGACCAACTTGAGAAACTGAAAGAAGCGTTGGCATTCTTGGAAAAAGATAAAGAAAGGGTATCCACTATGCTAGGTTACCAATAAAATTCAAAAAACATAAAGCACTTAAAATATTCGTTGATGACACTAACCCATACGATGTACCAAGTAGGCAGAATGATAGTTTCACCTTTTTCACTAATAAAGCATGCCCTAATAGCAGTTAGTGAGTCTGGTTATGAGTTTGATCTCAGACTTTGCGAGCACTGTGTGTTCACAGGCCTTCTGTAATTTTTTATTCAAATTAAACACATTTTTACACAATTTTTTTTGCGATTTGAGCAATCCTACCAACAGTTTATTGCTAGATTGATGATCTTTTAAGAAACCAGCAAGACAACATTGATTCAATGCTCTCAATGGGCAGAGATAGTCGCACGGATGGAGAAAGCTCAGGATACGAATCCTCTGGAGGGTTGTCAGCAGTTGATATAAGGAAGATAGAAATAGCATGTCAGAGACTCGGTCACAAGCTAGGCAGTCATGTAAAGTAAGGATGAGTCCCCAAAAAAGCTTATTTCATCTGGTCTGCTCGACTTTGTGTTTAAAAGTTGGTAAAATAGACGTAGTTGTATATTAAGCAGCATGCCACTTTGGTAGTAGCTGTTATGGTCTGCTTATACTAACAGATATCTAAGCCATGTTATCCGGTACAAGCAAATAACAGATAGAGATTAATGGTTATACTAAATGAAAGATATAAGAGAAAGCACTGAAAATTATACAAGCATAGTTAAAAACATAGTTTCTTATATTGTAAGGGGTGTATGATGAATGACTCTATGTTAAAAATCGAAAAGTAAGAATTCAGGCAGGTGTACCATCTGGTATCATCAAATATATTGTGCGGCAGAAAATGTTGTTCTGCATGCAGCTTTGAAAGGAAATGAAACAAAATATTTACCACCCAGGGAGCTACAAGAGGCTGATAGTGCTTTGGACAGTTCAAACAAAGAAATAAAATCGTCTCTTAGCGATCTGTTTAGGCAGTTGAAGGACTTGAAAAAGCAGACAGATGCACTGCAGGAAAGCCAGGGTGCCCTTGCACGTAGCATGTCAACCCCGTCACCAAAGCAAAGCAAGAGCAAGGATATGATGGAAATTCCAGTCGTTACGCCAAAACGAAGCACACTTAAACACCAGGTTATATTAGACCTTTTTTTCCAAAACAAAATTGGACTTGACTGATTATATTGACCTTAACTGGAATTGTTTATGTTTTTCTGTTTTTTTTTTTGTTAAAATGATTATATCTTCGGTACTTTAAAATTAATATATGCCTACTGTTTATTATGTCTAATGTTTAATGAATTATGCTAACAGACATTCGTCAGGATTGCCGAAGCTATTTTGGTATGTTCAGCAAATATAACATTGCTGTATATCAATTTTAATTCTACTGTAACCCTGCAACTAATGCTAAGTGCCTTTAACCCAACCATACACATTGGTGGGTAGGACTGGTATTGGACCGAGAACCTTCAGATTTTAGGCTTGAATAAAGTTTATGGAAAGATGTTTAACGAATCTGATTTCCAATAATTGCAGGATGCAACAACTATCACCAACATACAAAATGCGATGTTGAATCTACAAGCTGAGATGGAAAAGTTGGGACGACTTGTGCATTCCGCTATAGATGAGCACGCTGTCAAGCAGAAGCATATTGACGTGAGTAGTTATTGGTGTTTTCTAACCATTGTTACAAATCAGAATATACCCCTTCGACATGAGACATGTCATAAATAACAAATTTTTAAGTTGTCTATTTGAATTATATTTGTATAAGACACTGGTAATGGTGTAATGGTGAAATATATCTTTTTATAAGTATGATGTGATCTTTGTCTATATTTCACAATCTTTTTTGCAACTACTTTAATATCTCTGGTTTATAAAAATTAGACTATTCCAAGTGGATACAAAAAATCTTTTATTTTTTTATATTTAATTTGTTTTTAACAATCCAATGTGCAATGTAATTCTTTTTTCTTTAAATTTTTAATTTCTTTTTATGTCTAACTATTATCGCTTTTAACTTTTTTGTATAACTGTCTATATTTCTTAGGCTTTGTCATATGAACAATAACATGCTGCTATGTGTTTGAATTGTAATTTCACAACCAGTAAACTTGATCAAAATAACAATTTTAATATTATGTCTTCAAGAACAGTGTTGAAACAAAGATTTTATTGTTTTAGTCACTTTACCGATATGTTGAAAAACTTGAAGAAAAGAAAGCCGACAAAGAAAATGTTAAAATGGAAATTGACGTGGTAAGTAAACCTTTTATATTTACATATATTAACAACTACCACCTAAACTTTTGCGTTTATAAATATGTCAATAACCTGAATGCAATATTAGTTTTATTAATAAACTTATGTTCACCCAATTTTAAAAGGCTTGCTTACTATGTAAACCAGCTCTTATCAATATAAACTCATGAATTTCCCAGCCACATTGCTTTTAGATGTTGCGAGCACTAAGTAACCGGTAAAGTACCACATTCCTACGTGATAGTTTTATTTGACGTCTGCCCTCCTTTTTATTGTTCCAATCATTTATGGAATTTTTTTCATGGATTCTCTAATTATGTCCATGTTTTTTGAGTAGTTAATATTGGGATGTAAAAAATTCGGTGGTAAATACTGTTATCTTCAACAAACAGAAAGCAGACAAGCGGTCCTTAGCGACGAAAGTTAACAGATCTGACTTTGATACGACCACCACAGAAATCACCAGGAATCTTGATGAAATGCTTGAAAAAATAATCGGACAGGTTTGGTGGATTTTTCTATTGGAAAGCCCAATATAATAAGAAAAATACAAAATAATGGACAATTGTTTATAGTGTTTAAATGTCTGTTAGATGTTGATAATTCTTTCAATACTTCTCTTTATTTATTTTACATATCACCACATAGATTGAAAAGTATGTTTATCCCTGTGAATGGGAAAACACAACACAAGTTATCATGCAGGCAATCGTCAGATTACTACATGTTAACATAAGAGAGCAATATTATGTAGTTAATCATTTAATTACCTCACGCCCACCATATGTTGTTTTAAAGTCTAATTAGGTTCCAATAAGTCGTGGTAATGCAGCCTGGCAACAGTAAAGCTTTGTCAAATAAACAAAGTAATGGTTTGTTTACTATTTAGTTACACCAAATAAGTTTTAAACCCCCTGCTAATATTGTAGTTTTGTATTAAGGTGTTTGCAAAAGTATTAAAATATTTCGCAGCATAGGCTAATACTTGGAGTTACAAAATAGAGTAAACCAAAGCCGAACTAATTTTCATCTTAATGATTGACAACGGAAGTACTTTTAAGTGGATTCATTAAAATAAAACTTAAAATTCTGGCTTCCTGTTCTTTGCTTAGTAAATCTTATTTCCTCAAATCAAAGCAATTCAGTTTTATCATTATTACCCTTAAATGGAATTCATTTAATTAGGGTGTCATACACAGGTTGTAAGTCTTATTTTAAAATTTGAACAACCGAATTTTTAAAATCATTGCTAAAGTCCTATGCAACTGCTTTAATATGTTGGATGACAAAATCGTTTTCCCGAAAAACATATATGTAATTTTTTCCGAATTGTTACAAAATCCTAGTTGTTTAATTTTCATTTGGCACTTCATATCAGTTCTAACAAAGGCAAATGTTTGCGCAGTTAAAGCTGTGTGGATTTATAAAAAAGTTTCAGTTTGCAATGAGGGAAATTATTAAAATGTGAGGATGGATTACTGCCCAGTAAAGTTGAATGTTCGATAATAAAATTACAAAAATAGCAACGCAAATATCGCCCTTGTTGAAGGATTCTTTATTTATCATACACCCTTAGTTTACAGAAGTATGCTTCTGTTATCCAAACAATAATTTAAAATTCTAAAATTCTTGAACTGATAATTGATGATTCAATTCAAAAAAGTAATCCAATGTTCTGACTTGGATTGATACACATACAAGCTACGGTTAGGTGATTGACCTTTTAACATATATCTCTGGCGGTTGAACTGCTATCTCTTTAACCACATTCCTTACACATGTAGCAGCACCCTTATGCAAATACGCCGGATCTAAATATAGTTTGTACCGCCAGGGAAATGACTGGCAGCGAGCAATGAACAAAATATCATCGGATGTCGACGGGAAACTGGATCGAATGGAGTTGGAGTCGTTAAAGCAACATTTAGAAAATAGGTAGGTTACATTAGCAAGCCTTTTAAGTGGAAATCAAAAATCTTTTTTTAATACCAACATTTCCCTTTGTATAAATACACATTAGAGTGGCCATGACTGTTATTTCAATAATCCTGATTGGAGATATTTAACAGAATAATGATATTTTTAAAATTATAGTAATGTTTTTAAAACCAGTAATTTTTAATCATTAATTACCATGATTTCTCTGTTGTTTATAAAACGAGCCAATCATTGCCTCATTATATATTAGCCTATATACTGAACCATCTAGTTTACTGATGGCCAGTGGATTAAACTTATTTTATGAAGTGGTTTAAAAACACTTTTTAAAGCAAATATGATTTTGTTAGCTAATGACGCCAATGCCAATTATAATGTTTGCTCAGTTGGGTTAATTGTTCGCTTACTTAATTTTCTTGATAGCAAAATCAACACAATGAATAATGGATAAATTTGAGAGTCATAGTGGTTAAAGACTTAAGTTTTTGATACTAAGCTTACTAATTTATGGCTATAAAACCATCTTACCATTCAGTGTAATTTTAAATAAAAATGAAAAAATATCGAAGGTGTCAAAAGTTAGGTGTCGGAAGCATCTGAAAAAATCCACACTTTTTAATTATATTGTTTTTAAACTGTGAAAGCACACACAGTGAAAGCTTAACTCACACACACAAGCACACACAGTGCAAGCTTTACTTGTTCAAGCACTTCA
>CH002905.1:572191-589970 GCA_000149265.1 Ciona savignyi | reverse complement strand
AGAGATGGCGAGATTGAGAAAGTTAGATGAGCTGGCGTTCCGTACTCATTACCCATCACCTGGTCATTGCCATGAGCAGCAGCAGTCAGGGTTAGATTGAGTTGTTATTTAGGCAGTTAGACAAATGGATAGTTGTTATATTAAGCATATTTGACGCAGACAGAAAAATGGGCAGTTGTTATATTAAGCATATTTGACGCAGACAGAAAAATGGGCAGTTGTTATATTAAGGGTATTTGACACAGTTAGAAAAATGGTCAGTTAGCTTAAGAACGTGAATATACTCTGGGAAGATTACTTTTGTGATAATTTGTTTTCAAACCTGTACCGGTACATTTGGATTTAGGAAAATTGGTGACAATATGAAATTTAATTCTTTTACAAATTTGGTCCATTTTCCAAGTATACATGTGTATTATATTATCCTGCAATTATATTTGGAAAGGTCACATTCATTTCAGCTTGTGTAATTCCACACTTTCAATTTAATTCAAACAGGTTGATCAGTCCACGAAAGCTACCTGCTATTATCCCATATGATAAGTTGTTACGTATCCTCAGGTAACCTCGTTTGGCATGCTGGCACTCTGGGTCATTGACCCCTGCATGGCCCCACAAGCATGTTGGTGTTCTGTATTTTCACCCTCGCTTTTACCCATTGTGTGTCATGCCATGTACCCCACACCCACAGCACACCACTTAAAACATACCCAACGAAATATACCGAATACAACATACCCCATAAAACATACCCCCATACAACATACCCTCATAAAATCATGCAACATACTTCCATTAATAATCCCCAATATAATACATACCCCATACAACATATTCCATTGTGTGTGTCATGCATTTCCACATGCAATATGTCTCATCTACTGAAACGGCACCAGCTTTTTGCAAAATGAATTGTCGCTGTATTCACCACGCATTCATCACCCAATAATTCGCACCCAGCATCACATAATGCTCACCCATCCCCCCCCCCCACAACCACCATCATAATCAGTGATAACTCTTGCAGGGAGGAAGAAGGGATGGAAAACATCATCCCATCGGGGCGCGCATGTGGGGGCAACTACACCCTGACGTACCCGCACAGACGATACACCCGACTTACCCATCTCAGGTTAGGACAGGATTTTCTTGTTTTATTCTTGTTTTACTTTAGTTTATTTATTTTTGCCTTAGAATTATACTTTTAGGGGTAATTCTCGTGAATTGGATACACATTATAGTTAACAGAACGGCAATTGTCATATTTCATTGCATCCAACGTCAGGTTACTGGAACTATTGCGGTGTATTGTGTAAGAATGATGGGTTTCTTCAGTTTTAGTACAAATCACTAATCCACACCGCCTTGGCTAAAGGCACATACTAATAGCCAGAGTTACCAGTATCATTCCTTTAAACTTTTCTACTTAAATGTGGTTGGCACCAAGCAATCTGTAACGGGACTGTCATTTGGTGGAATAGCTAGCGCAACCAATACACATATATCCATTCTATATAAAACTGTGGTTGTGACGTGCTTATCATGGGTACGAAACATATCCCCTCACAAGCAAATTCACCTGAACAAAATGTAGGTTCATTATGCTCCATACTAACTCCACCCTGCCCTGTATTCACACCAAGCAATCTGTACTGTCGTATGGTTGAACACATATATCAATTCTACACGAAAACCTAGCTTAATAAAAAAATACTCATCAAGCAATTTCAGCTGAGCAAAATGTAGGTCTGTTATGCTCCATACTAACTTCATCCTGCCCTCCAGCGAGCTGTGGCAGGAGCAGGAAGAAGTCCTGGATGTTGGACGGGAAGAGGTAGAGCTACAGGGACATGATGGACACATCTATAAAGGAAGATTGCCTCAAATCCCGATTCCAATTCAAGTAAGTGCAGCCAGACAAGATTATCTCTGTTTTAAACGATATTGTGGTAAATGGGCAATGTTAATCGTTTTACACGTTTTCCGTTGTTCTTTTGTTGAGATTACAATAATTTTGGGGGTAAATTTGACAAATTGAAGCTGTAAGGTTAAAATCACATATATACCTTGTCCCAATGGGGCAAACCTAATAAATTTCCTTTAAAAACCGCAGGGCCGCAAATCAATGTCGCAAGGTGGTGCCAACAGTTACGAGGTTGGCCCACAACAAGCTGGCATCTCGCCTCGACCAAGCTCTGCTCGTTTGAACGCTCGTCCGCCGTCTAGCGGTCGTCGCCCGATGTCCTCCAACAGCGAACGACCTCGCATATCCCCTGAACGTCAGTGAATATGGAATAGTTGGTTTAAGGAAATTCTTTTGATGTGTGTTTATTCGTTATGCGATAACTTGTGTCAATTGACTAATAGTTCAAACTGTAACAAGCTGCTTAGCTCAGTTGTAGCGCATGAGACCGACCACCGAAATTTTGTATCATCACAATCAGCTGTTCTTGCCGGTTGCTTACTTGGGCAACGCAATTAGCGAACGTTGTTTACATCGAGTGGGGTTAAACTAAAACAGTAGAAACGTCCCCATCATATAAAACACACTGCAATAGCTCCGGTAACCCGACGGTGGGCGCGAGGTAATCTGACGATTGCCCGTGTGTTAACCCCCTGGTTTTCCCATCCACGGAGATAAACACGAATATCCTATCCTATCCATTTGTTTAAAACTGAGCAACTGAGCTCCGTAAAAAATCCCTTGTGTTAATTGACCTGCCTTGTCGTCAATTACATTGTGTTGTCATCCCCAGATTCTAACAGCCGAATCTCTGCCACTACAAGCGTTGAATAACCTGAGCGATCGAGCAACCGTTTCAATGTTGTGTGTATACCGTCCCCTTAGGTGCCTTACACTGTCTAAGCCATGTTGTTATGTGTATCGTTCTTGCTGGTATATTGCAAGTCCACCGTCCTGTAGTGTTGGTCCCAAGATAGCACTGTACCCCTTATACACTGTTGACTTGATTTATCTTTCTTCCGTCCGTTCATTTTAGGTATTAAACTGTTAAACTCGCTAAATTATTCCCTTTTCCTCGGTGTTGAGATTTTTACTCGTTAAGTTTATTAAGCAGCCCTTCTTACGTAGTTTATATTGGGTTGATTGAAAATCTCTATGCTTTTATTATTACTAGCATTTTGTATGCAAATGATCTATTTTTATAGTCAAGTATATTGTTTAGTTAAGAAGAAGCGCCCATACCCGACGCAAATAAACCATAGTAGTAACAACTATGTTGTTTGCTGTCTCTTATGCAGTTGGTCTTTATCAATAAGTCAAGGCGAATATTAACATGTAATACATCCTTCTATCCCTACAACAATTTTCCTGCAACATTTCCATTTTAATGGAGTCCATGTTGTAGGATGAACAGGAACAAACTTCAGTCATTTCATCTCGTGGACTTGTACTTATATTTCTCTCACACGATCCCTGTAAACCATGGTAACTTAATATATTTGTCACATAGTTAAAATATAGGGTTAAAACTTAACACCGCAAGCTACTGTCAGGTTGAATTGATGCAGTGTGTTGGGTATGATTAAGACTTTCTATCAATTGTCCGACCGGTCAGTCTGGTGTTCTTTGTGACGCCTTACAACCGAAAGGTTGCAGATTCAAAACTGGTTGCTGGCTAGTCGGTTGTGTCCTTGGGCAAGGCACTTAACGGACATTGCCTGAAGCCAAAGGATTGATGGGTTCTACCAAAAACAGCTCCGGTAACCCGACGATATGCGTGAGGTAACCTGAAGATTGCTCGTGTGTTAACCCCATCGATTTACTTATTTACGGGAATAAACATGAATATTATATTTCTATCACTTTAGTTGAACCCATTAAATCCACTTATAGATTCATGCAGTGTACGTTAAGTGGACACAACCAAATAGCTAGCGTACAAGAATATACCCTGGTAAAATTATAAAAATTTAACTCTATGAATAAAAATGCAAAAGATGCAGGTTCTACAATCTCCATGTTACTATGTGCGTGATAGTTTTAGATTCTAAATTTTCTAACTAAATTTCGAACATGTTGGGCTCGTCATTAAGATCGTTTTCCTATAAAAATCTTAATAGAAATCGACCGTGTTAAGCAATACAACCGTTCGTGATTCTGCGTGCTCATTTGAACCAATTCCGTTTGATTTCTCAACGTGAAATCCATAAGGTCAGATTTCAGTATAAGAGTTTTCCGGGTGGGGATTATTTCACATACAGTATGTCTTTTTAAAATAGAACTATTAACAATCACGTGTTTGAAGTTTGTCCTGATAACACAACATTAAGAAAAAAACGTAGGCTACATGAATTGTAATGCATGTATGAATTGGTAGTGTCTTTATGTTCTTTTCCGCATACCTGAATATTAAAAAACCGCTTACTTCAATCTACATATGCATAGGGTTGACCATCGATGCGATAATTCAATAAAAAAGTGCTGCTTTTTTAGGTGCAGGTAACCAGTGCTCCTATTATTTAGGTGCGGGAACTTAATTTAGCAGCTGACAACCTTTCACCCAGCCAAGTGAGTCACAAATTAACTTTTACGACATAATAGGGGAAATTCCAACAAGTTCATAAATTGAATACTATAAAATACTAGCAGCACACATAAACATTGAACGTCGTTAGTTCTATAATAATTTAATAAATTGATGCGCTGTTTTAGGTGCCCTTATCCAATTTTACTATATTGTGCCGTAAATTGTATAATAAGTCACATTCTATTCGGTTAACGGTTATCTTATCTCTTAAATAAATGGGCACACCTAATTTATGTAGAGTGTTTTAACAGAATTATGACATCGATTTCCGAGGTCATAATAAGTGAGACTTTCTTCAGTTTTAGTACAAGTCATTAATTAATACACTGTGTCAAGTCGAAATCCTCCAGGAGGCGTTCAACTAATTATTTTCCCTATCTCTCCAATGCAAACTGACCTCACAAAAACGACTGTCACTCAAAATCCTGACATAGGAAGTCTTAGATTTTTTCACAGTTTAAAATTGAAGCTTGGATCTGCAACCTAAACTCAAAACCCTACAAAATTTTGTTTAAAAATTTTGAGCCCATACCCCTTCGTACATCGGCAACTTTTTTCCAACAAAACAGCTAGCAGATGCACATTCTACACCTTTATTTTACAAAGCACTGCTCCACGATTACAAAATTTTACAGCTAAACGAGAACACCGGCGCGCAGCCTAGCAAATGCTGCTTTCAACCAAACAAACATTGGGGAATCACCACCATTGTTACTCAGCAAAACACTCGTTTAAAAACAATGACTCATGGAGGGTACCACTCGTCACATCCGCCCGTTCATAGAGGTCTTAATTGGTTATACGCCATCTCCAAGTGTCAAAGAAAAAACCAGGTAGCAATATAGAACAATTGAAAGAAGGCGCACTGTCCCGCCAAGCTATTCGGTGAGTGTCCTTTTTGTGGCAGAAAAACAGCCATTTTAAGTTATCGTTAGTGAACTTGAACAACCTCGGCTACTTAGAAGTGTTGTTTAGATGATGGTATAATAACTGCAGCTGCCAAATAAGGTCAAGATTTCGCAAAATTAAAACTACAAGACTCGTATGATCAAAACGACGTTTTAAAATAATATGATTGTGATTTTACACAACAGGAAATTTGATTGTGTAATAGTTATGTTGAAGTTTACATTATCTTGCAAAATCAAGTTGACCTTTGTTCATGACGTTATAACAGTCAATAAATTCCCAGTCAAGTCAAATAATCAGCAGTTTGTATTGCGCATTGTATTGAAAACAAACAGAATAATTGCATTCGACAAATATTTTTACGGTGATTAACAGTTCATCACTCCGGTACACAAACGCCGACTTTATGGTAAATAAAACCCACATGCCAGCGATGTAAGTGATTAATTTGTCACTTTTCTAACACAAGTGTTAGCACTTTTGTTTAAGTAGCTTTTTTCGAACGGCTATGTCCGCAAGCCATATTGCCCTCCATATACAGTTCATAATAAACAGCAGTCGCAGTTTTAATGCAAAGGCCCGGCTGGTTTGATTTATAGATGACTCAACTAATGCGTCATATATTGAAAAAAGGGTCTAATTAGTTTTAATACCGCGTTTATTTATATTCGGATTGCACAAAAACCAATCAGCTCTGCCTGTAAGTGCGAAGTGGTAGGGTACAGTGATCTGTATGGCTACCTTAAGTCCTTGCTACTTAAGACCTTGTTTGAATAGTCTTGTATGTATGGCAGAATATTACAAAGGGTCGAGGCAAGTTGGCGTGACGGCGCTGCTTTACGTTTATAGGTAGTACATATTATTCGAGTAATTCGAAAGGAAGAATAAAAATAAACGAGATCACGCCACCCGGCCACCGCTGTGGTGAGATGAAATCAGCCGCAATTTTCTCGAGGCGTTACGTAAGTTATAGGCATGTGCTGCTGTGGTAGTTGTAGTATGTACATGGTGAGAGCCCTAAATTAGATTGGCGCTAATCTAATTGACACGCTAGGTTTCACGTGTAAATGTGAGAAAGTATGCTTGTCTAGGTAGTCTGTCGGCTGACACGCTTCTCTTTAAAATGTTCGGACGACTGCTGGTTTATGTACAGTATATTTAAGCAATGTTCAGGAACGTGTTGTAAGGCTTCTGAAGTATTAATTAGATTATATTTTATAGAATGCACTGATTAATAGATAGTTTAACATTCGTGACAGTTTGATATCCTGTCCTTAAATCTAAATTGTATAATTATGTTTAACAGACTGACGGCAGGCAGTATAACTTCCTGCTATACAATGGGTTTATAGTAAGTAATCTAAGTACTGGTAGTGATAGCGAACAGCAAGCTTTGACGTGCAGCAAGTAGACCTAAATCAGTCTTGTGTTACCACTTGTAAAATCGTATGCAGACAACAGGGCCCTAGTTTTTTAGTTATAAAGCTAAAATTACATAGGCTACATTTATCTTGCTTTTAACCATTTATACGTTATTCCACAGTTCAAGTAGAAACCAACCAAACTGATGGCAAATACAGATTTTGATTACTATGAACCGCGCCACCCCACTTACAGACAGTTTGCTACTGACGTTTATCATGCCATGACTGGGTATTGGAAAAAACTTGAATCACATGACTTAACGCCGCTTGGATGGTGGTCAAACCTACGTCAGAATGGCTCTTGTGATGTAAATGACGTCATTGCTGTCATCGTATCTGCCTATCTCTGGACAATATTGCGGGAAACTCTCACAAAAGGACTATTTAAGGTAGTCTCACATTATACCTAAACTCACTAGATTTCAGGAATGCTGTTCAACTTTATACGACAAATATTAAAAAGCTACTTAAGTAAACTGTTTGCTCAGTTGTAAAAAGCTGTGCAAATCCGTTTAGACGATGTACCGAAGTACCGGTATTAAATGCCTTGCTGAGTCTATTTCCTTACCAAGAAAATGCCATGCCGGTGCACTATAGTTTTATGTCATTGCATGTATCTAGAAACGTACTGTATGAAGCGTAAGTTCGTCGAAATACCTTTCATTCAATAGCCGCAAACTGTAGCTAGTAGTAGTAGACTATATCACTATCACAAGATTTTATTTTACAGCCATTAGCGAAGGTGTCCGGTTTGAGCAAGAAAGACCAAGCAAAGACACCGGAGTGCCTGTGGAAGCTGTTCTTTTCTACCATTGCTTGGTCATATTCTGCCTTTTTAGTTCTTTATCGCTACGACCTCTTTCATCACCCGTCGTTATCAGTACAATGCAAGTATAGTTTGATGTTTATTTTAACCGTTTTTTTAAAGCTTAAAATGCATAAAATGCCTGGGTAGTTATGCCTTAACTAATACTTAATCTTGCTTATTTCTAAATGTTTTCCGGAAATATTTTAACATAAAGCCACTAAAGCCAGTATAGTCGATGAGGGTAATATGGGCCACTTAACTGGCGATTGATCAAATCTTTTTCTGCTATATTATGCCGCGTACATATAAACTGTAGACGGGTATTGTATCGAATCATCGTGCTAAATGACATTCGAGGCAAAAAATAAAAACAAGTTAAACATGCAGTGCTGTCTATTTTAAATAAATCATTCAGTGATGTATTTCCATTCCTTTTTACTATACCAACTTATACGATTCCAAACTAATACATTTTTTTAAAGATTAGGGTTTGTTCTCCAAATTTGCTTATTTAATTTAGATTTTAACGAAATAAACAAATACTAATATTGATTTTTTACAAATATTTATATACGTCATACGTACCAAATAAAGATCGCTATACCTTCCTATTCAAAGGTTGCTATTTTAATCATGTCAATTTCGAATTTATAAATTTAACTTCGAGTACCATATATACAGCTAGCTTATAGTCGAATAGCTGAAAACTGTAACGTTTCGTTAACAACTTTAGCAAGTGTATGTATTAGCGGTCATCTCAGACCATATAACACTTTTCACTTTGGGACGTTTCGAAAATTTGGTTTATTCCAATTTTAATAATAATTTTTAAATTTGTAAGTAAATCTTCTGTAAAAATATATAAAAAAACTTTCGTGTTCGACAAATTGTTAAACCGTGTACAGCCTCTATACTTCTCAGAAAATTTAGACCAAATTAAACGGCCTGACGTCAAACCCATTTGCCACACGACACGTCGTATTGAGTAGGAGTTAAATCGCCCATGTCAGTCAATAAAAGTTAAATGTTAAACTTGTTTTTGTAGATTGGAATTTGCATTCCCGCGTGCCCTTGGACTTGTACATCGCGTATGTGTTCCAGCTCAGTTACTACGCCCACTCAATATACGCCACCACTTTTCTTGATGAATGGCGCAAAGACTCATCCATTTTGCTCTTACATCACGTGTTCACAATCCTGCTACTTACATCGTCATACTTGTTTAGGTAAAACTGTGGATTTTTAAATTGAAATGGATAGATTTTGGTGTTGAGAATTACAAAGAAACTCTATTCTAAACTCGTTAGGCTCAATTAAGCCGAATTACCGATAAAAAATACTATTAAAATTTGCTGTTTGTTTAACAGTAAATTTAAGTTAGAAAACAAAAGTTAGAAACACTAAGCATTAAAAGATTGGATATTCCAATAAGAAACAATACAATCTTGACATATGCTGGAAATAGCATGTTTTACACAAGTTTTACATATTGTTGATAACTGATGATTAAGGTTTAACCGAAACGTGTAAAATATGCCCTTTTCCAGCAAATGTCAAGCGTGTATTGTTTTCTATAATTATATGCTGCAAATAACATGTTTTATACGTTTTGGTTATAACTTTCATTCCACGTTGATAGTTAAAGCTACGATCGAAACGTCTGTGTCAACCATGTTGTTTCCAGCAATAAGCATACATTAGAACTATTGTTTCTATTCGAATCGCGAAATCTTGAATTTAAAAAAGAGTTTCTATGTTTTGATAGTTGGTAGAATGGGCCTGTATAAAATGAAAATTTTACCGTCACGGGTAATTCAAATGAAATTTTTACCGTCGCTGAAAATTCAACACAATTCTTCAAATTAACCTTCCATTTCCCCCACAGGTACACTCTTTTAGGAGCGCTTGTCCTATTCTTCCACGACTTCAGCGACATTTTCCTGGAGCTCACCAAATTAATGGTGTATTATAAAACGAAGGGCGGTGTATGGGGGAGGTGGTGTGAAACGCTTTCAACAGCGGGATTCGTCGCGTTTGGAACTTCATGGTAATTTCTATTAGTCCGATTTAAATGAATAAAAATGGTGATTAGTCTGTCATCATTTCCTGCCAATGTATAATCATCATGAATATCGTCTGATGATTTATACTGTTTCTAGTTTAGTTTGGTTTATTCAACATTTTGTTTATGATATAAATAAAAGAGCTAGACTATTTATTTAAAATAGATTGGAATATGAATAATTAATGCAAAAACAGCAAAAAGGCGCCGAAACGATAAAAATCGTAAAACAAACACAAGATTTGTAAGACGCGCTCTTAAAATCTGGTTACATCGAAAGATAATGTTGACCGATGGTCATTCATGCATAACGATACTTCTGCTTTGTGGGTGAACGCTGGGGCACTTTAATCAAGTTCTGTGTAAACGGCCATTATACACGGCCTGCGTAAAATTAAGGATGCATTAGGTTATAAAAATCAGATAGGCACAATACCTTGGTTATAAAAAAAACACGTATACAAACGTCATAATTCGAGTTGTCAGCACAATTGAGTTGACGACGCAATTTCGGCTGTCTTAGTAAATGCTTATTTTCTACCACTGGAATTTTAAACGACTAAACGAACGCAGCGTATTGAGCTGCTACAGTTACTTTACCTATATAGTGTATCATCTGGTTTGGTAGTCAAGGTGTGAACCGAACTCTAAACATTCAGACAACGACCGATTAACCTATCCTGCCACACGCGGTCAAGTTTAGTATAAACATTTTAACAAGTCGCTGTTGAATAAGTGTTTGTGTGTTTTCGGAAAAGTCTCTTACATAATCCTGCCAATCCGATTCCGACCGAAGGAACGTGACGTAAAAGCCAGTTAAGTCCAATTAAGCTTGTGTTGTGCTGTTGGCTGAATGGTAAAGCAATCGAAACCAGCCGCTTACCGGTCGTTGCTACTCTTGAGCGAGGTACTTAACGAACGTTGCTGTTTCCCGGTCGTTTATTATGATGTACTAAAACATAACAACGCCTCATTCACATACCATACACTGCAATAGATTCGGTAGCCTGGCGGTATGACGACATTAGACGTTTAATGCGTGTTACATCCCTGGAATAATGATAAAAGCGACCACATAATTTGCATTAAGCGTCGTTACAAAATAAAAACGTCTATAACCGGCAAAGGTGTAATAACTGACATGTTAATATGTCTGCTTTAGCAGTGTATCTTACTTGCTACAGTATTACATACGGGATATGTGTTGGAAGAGAGATGTATCCTAACATACGGAGGGGAAATGTATATCATACGCAGTTTCCGTTTTTAACTATGCTAGTTTAATATTAGGTATTCACTAAGTTTTTAAACCATTTTGTCGCTTTGTTTCTGCTCTCTTAATTATATATCAATGGTAATCTGATTAAAACTAAACTACAACAAATATCTTTGTATTGTTACAACAACCAGTTTTTGTTATAACATGTATATCGTCCAGTGGAGATAGTTATAGTAACAATAGGATCGGATATTCATCTTTATCCCCGTGAATGGGAAAACCAAGGGGGGGAAAACACGGGCAACTGTCAGATCACCTCGCGCCCACTGTCGGGTTACCCGATCTATTGCGGTGTGTTGTATATAATAGACAAGTTCCTTCAATTTGGTAGAACCCATTAATCTGATGGGTCCAGGCAATGTCCGTTGAGTGCCTTGCCCAAGGACACAACCGACTAGGTAGCGACCAGTTTCGCACCTACAACCTTTCGATTGGCGACGCACAAATAGACACGTGTGTGTAACCATGCAGCTGGAATCCATGCGCAAAGCTGAGTTGGTTCTTACCAATCAAGTGGTTATAGCCGTTATTAAAATGATCAAATTTATTTTCCTTAGGTTCGTTTTCCGACTCTACTGGTTCCCGTTGAAAGCGATCTACGTATCCGCCTACATCAGTAGTTTGATAGAAGAGAAAGTTCCTCCGTTTTATTTTTTCACCAACGGTTTGATGGTGGCTCTCCTAGTTATGCATTTATATTGGTTTAAGGTAAGAGTGATGAAGCGATTAGTCATGTAGTCGAATGCTCTGTGATAATTGTACATAAAAAGGTCCAAGTAGTTACCACCTTGGGTTTGATACTTGACCCGCTTAAAAAAAGAGCTAGAGGTGCTGTGTTCATGCGTCTCGCATACTCGACACATTTTTGTCTCTATTTACTTTTTGTCGTAATTTAGTTTTCCAACTGTTTTAAATGTCATAATCATACTGATTGCACAAACAGGAATGAACCCGTTTATCACTTGGGTTTGGAAAGTCTAGTAGATATATAACGGTTAAAAAACGAATGTTCTTCTGGTTAACTCGCGGCAACCAGAACACCACCGGCGGTATTGCCGTGTGTTTGTTGTCTATGATTTAGACGCTATTTCAGTTTATTTCAACTCCCCAATTTAAAGTTCGGATAATGGTCGTCAATAGACCTAGAACGGACACAAGCGGATAGAAGTTGGTGACCATTCAGCTAATTATTTTTTACCGGGCTCAGCTTCGAACCCATGATGGGCTCGTCACTAAGATCGTTGTTTTATATATCGAATTGGTATATGAATCGGTCGAGTTAACCATACATCCACACGACCGTTCGACCATTCAGCTAAGGATACGACGCATTCACACAAGCGCTCATCCGCCCAGTAGTAGATGCAGCACGTATGATGTATGGCTAATTACACGCTTGAGCGGTTACATTACGTCACATTCCCGGTATCCGACAGAATCGATTATTCAAGCGTGTCGCACATTTCTACGTAGGAAGATGAACTGATGATTTATTTGTTTTACCAAGTCGAGTTTCGAACCCGTAATAAGCTGATAACCAACTTTAAAACTTTTTTTTTATATCCCTCAATTAACTGCATTGCGTCTATTTAATTGAAATGACTGCGAAGGTGGTTGGCTCCTATACAGCAATCGTGGTTATTGTCCCTGGGTAAGGGCATTTAGGGCTTGTTGCCAAATCCCAGTGGTTTTACAAAACTGAATAAAGTTTTCAACAATAGACAACATAATTCAATTACTCGGCGACCCGACGGTGAAAGTCATCTGATAGGATATAGGATATTCATCTTTATCCCCGTGAATGGGAAAACCAAGCAATTTCCGTAAAGTGCCTTGCCCAAGGACACAACCGATAATCACACAAGTAACAATGCCCTCTACATCTCCCATTCATAGGGGATACAGATGTGTAACAAACATCCAATCTTGAAAAACAGCTTCGGCCACAAGACATCCCCCAATTAATCTACGACACCGGGAATCCATCGTTTATATGATTTCTATATAAAACCAGTCTTGATGACGAGTACGTTTTAGGTTCGACACTTGGCTCGGATAAAAAAATCTTCAACGCGTCTAATTGTCTTTCCTGATTCGAATTATAAAGCCGTTCCAAGCAACTTTCAACTGACGTGTTTTTATCCACAGTTTATACTTCATATGGCTTATAAAGTTTGCTTCGGAAAAACGAAGGAAATCAAAGACACAAGAGAATACGAGGAGAGGGTTGCGTCAATGGGGTAAGCACGTGATACAACTTGCGCATGCGCAGTGCATACTGATCGAGAAGGGAAACCGGAAAAACTAAGTGGGGATAGAAGGAAAACTAAACGATTTTTTTAATATGTTGTTATTGATGTCGATTGGGTTGACATTGGCGCTAATGTACGAGTAAAGATACGATCTAGTCTTTCTTTACTTCTTTTGTTATTGCATGGGTAGTTCATAACTATCCCGTCTCTTACTTAGGGTTTAAATATACCGGAGTAGATGGATATTGTTCCGCTGAATGGCTTGCCTACATTAAGATAGAGTGTGCGGTCCAGTGTCTGAGTGTAACCAGTTGAATTTACGGATCTCCCAGTTTTCCTCAAGCCACCAAACGGGTGTACTAACCGGTTAACGTGATTAAGACCGAGGTATTGAATGTATTAGCTCCTTCAAAAAGTTAGCTTACCCATTATGGAATTGTAAGAAAAGGGAAAAACACTTCAATCCCATATAACACGTTTCATATTGTGACGTTTAATAAATAACGGATTGTGCCGTTTTTAAATGAAACCCGTTAAAGGTCTTGTACGAAAAGTACTGTTTGCTTTATTTAGATTTTTCGCCCAGGTTTATTGAACCACCTGTATTAATAGCGGTTGCGTTTTGTAGTAAACAAGAAGTATTTTGACACGAGGCGTGAATATATTGCCATTATGGGGTAGTTTCTTACAACGTTGTGATTTTAAAGATGATAGTTTGTTTGAGCTTGCTCATTTAGCTAATTTTGAAATGTAAGCTAACAACTATTAAAGCTAGCGTAACAAAAGATGATCACCCGAGCATCTAGTTAATAAAATGCTTTAAAATTGCTTCGTCTGCCATCCTTATCAAATATGATCAATTGGTAGCGTACCAGAGCTTATAAATTGCTAAGTCGGTAAAATTGCTCTACGCGACCTTACGAAAATAATCAACTAATCGAATATGTTTAAACAGCAATTTTCGGACAGACAATAACTGGTTTGAAAACGTTTCTATCGCAAAGAATGTTTTTGGGTACAAGTTTTACATTTGGGTACAAGTTTTACATTGTGTCATTTCCAATAATCGGGTTTCTATTGAAAGCATTTCTTCTTTGTTGGTTTATCAGAATTAACTTAAACCCCAAATAAATTGTTTTGTTTCTTTTCCAGGAATGGAGTCCAACAACGAAAACAGGATTAAAAGACGAATTTAATTAAATTGCGACGTGTTTTAGGCAATGATCCGAAACTAGAGACCTATAACTCAAAGTAAGGCGTTTTAATGAATTTCCAAAAAATGCCTTGGTATAATCAGTACTAGTTTCTCTTCGATACCTTTACTTGTCTTTCCCTCAATATATCGTGCTTCCTAAGTTTGGCGGAATTCCGTCGAATCTTCAGACACTTTGTCAGGATTTTAATTTATTCAATCATACAGCTATTTATCCGACATATGAACTTAATCTATATTTTCTATTGATTTTTGTATTCTTTTTTCGTTCTTAACAATTTAGACATCAACTTATAATCTTGGCTGCGTTTTAATATTCAGCTGTTGGGTAATCGTTTTATTTTGTATGGAATTATTTATTATTATGTACATTGTATTTCTTTACGGTACTACGTTCAATAAAGTTAGTGCAAAACACTATGTTAAAAAAAGCAATTTTGAAATTCAAATATATCACAAATATAGGATGAGTAAAAAATAACAGTGATGTTAGAACAATAGGTAATATAGTGACGTCACAAGGTGGATTGTTAGGTAAAAGCTTTTTGAAGATAAGGGAAGTTGGTTTGAGATTTTAAGGTTTTGAAACAAAGTATATAGCAAATAACTGGGCCCTGTGTCAATAATAACTGGATTGTTTAACTGAGATAAGATATAAACCACCGATTGTTTTAGATTTTTGGTGGAGAAAGCGGGAAGGAAACCGCACAATAAAATGAAGATTATAACATTAGGGTCAGTTTTGAACATGGGGTTAGGGTTAGTTCTGGGGTTGAGATTAGTGTTTGGGGGAGGGTTTAAAATAGTTACCGTAATTTTAGTGTGCAGTTTCCCTTCTTTCCTCTTTCCCTCCTTTTAGTTTTGCCCCGTTTTGGCTGACAAGGTATCAAATACTTAAACTTAATTTAACACAGCCTCGCATTGAATTCGGGAAATGTGGATTCAACTTTAGGCGCGGAATGGTATTGTGGTATCGCAGCATTATAAAGGTAAGCGGGCGCTATATAGGTAGGAACAAACACAATTGTGTTCTGGAGCGTAGGAACGGCTGTGCGAATGATTTATAAACCGAATTTCAAATTAAATGGTCTTCGTGACGAGCAAATTATGAGGTCGAAAATTGGATCAGTAAAAAAAGACTCAGTTGACTAAATAGGTGACCAACAATACGGAAGTACAGTACTACAGTGAAGACGAGTCAGACTTGTGATTCATGATTAAACCGGAATAATTAAATTCGAATTCACAGTTGATTTGGTAAGTCCGAACTTGTCAGTTGGATTATCCACTTGATATTTGCAAGACGGGTGAGGTGGCGATGTCTTTCCGGTCACCTGTGGTTTGTTGCATCGTTGAGAGAAGGGTAATCCATATTAAAACTATGATAATGTCCTTGAGCAAGGCACTTTACGGACACTGCCTGTACCCAGAGGATTAATGGGTTCTACTAAATTATAGGAACGTGTCTATCATACACAACACACTGCAATCGCTCTGGTAACTCGACGGTGAGCGCAGGTTGATCTGACGATTGCCCGTGTGTTAATCCCCTTGGTTTTCCCATTTACGGGGATAAACATGAATATCCTATCCTATCCTAATAATGATGATTATCTATGTGAATGGGAAAACACAAGTTATCGTACGAGCAATCTTCAGATTGCTTTAGGGTTACCAGAGCTATTGCAGTGTGTTGTATATTTTCCTAAGGTATTTCAAATGTTCTAGTGGAGTTTATTAATTCATTGAGATCACGCAACATTTGCGAAGTATCTAATGCAAGGACACAACCGACAAGCTAGGGTCTGGTTTCGATCCTACAACCTACAATATGTATAAAACAAAATTGCTCACATTAATATTACCAACCATTAAATGACTTAGTTAAATTCTAGTCGGTATACAGTTTTAAGCATTATTGCGCCCATACGCAAAACGTAAAGTATATATAAGGAGTCGTTCTTCAAATTAAAGCACTAAATAATGAACGCACTTTATTACTGTGCGACCCTAGCACGCCGAATCTATGCCGCTGCATTTACCAGCTAATGGGTTAAAGTGGGGTATACGGAACTGTCTTGTCACAAACTTTATCAAACCTAATATCACATAAAACAAACCACAAATTGCATACCATGTATCACACTATACGATACACGTTGCTAAAGTATCCAAGATAATAGATGTCCTTATAAACGTGGTATTGATTAATGTTGTAATAAGTACTCACTGTAAGGTGGGGAACCATTGTCACTTTTCGATCTTTCAACCAACACGCTCATTTCCGGAACCGATCTGGAAACGACAAAACAATAAGTCCGACAGGTACGGTTTGCGAAATACGCCAGTTACTCGCGTTTGCGCTACGCTATACGGACCACCGTAAGTGCGTTTTATGGATATTGTCTTCGATTGCAATGTTTTTGTTAAAAGTCCGTTTTTTTAATATATGGAATGGTATAAGAACCGTATTCGATTGCAATATGGTCGCGTTCGGTTAGCTCGGTCGGTTGGGGCGCCGTAGCGTCAACCGAAAGGTTGTTCTATCGGTTCTGTCCTTGGGCAAACCACTTCGCGGGCACATTAGCTACGTTACAATTATATACAAGACACTGCAATAGCACCGTTAACTTAAGTATGGTAAGCGTGAAGTAAACTCACGATTGCCGGTGCATTAACGCCCCATGTATTTTCCATTAACGGAAAACTTGAATCTTGCATCGACCTATTGTATAAATGTAACTTGACTTCTATCAAAAAATTGCGCTTCTGAATCGTAAAAATGTGTGTAGATCCGACCTACTGCATCACAGCGTGTCAGAAAATCAATACCGAAGAGATATAACCCTGTTTTCACCGGTAACGTGTGGCGGAACATACGCCGAATTTTATACAAAAAAACTGGTGGTGACCAACCCAAAATGGGATTGAAACATTCCGGTTACACACTTGTGTAACAGTCTGCTGCATAATGTCCTGGAATACCAGGTTGAAGCAATACCCGTAAATAGCTTTGTCTAAGCAGATCGTGGTTCGAATAAAACGTACGCAGCCAGAATGATACGGACGGAGACTAAACGATACGGACACGCAAATCATTTGAATCCGAATTAAAACCAAACAAACCTGGATGGGGAAATGAGGTTGTGACTTCTCGGTGGCAACCCCTTGCTTGACGACACCGACGTCATACTGGACCTGGTGGACGACCGACCAATAGGAATCGGGGGGAGGGGCTGCTTAGGCGAGTTTGACGTCATTTCTCTCTCCTCTTCAGCGCCT
>CH002905.1:534569-546548 GCA_000149265.1 Ciona savignyi | reverse complement strand
ATCTCCGTGGACTATCATGGAAGTTTCCATCATTTTGTGTCCTAAATTAGGTTTCAATAAACATGGAAGAAGCTATCATAAAAACATGTAGCACCCACAGTTTTAGCTGGCCCTACCTAGATACAGTCATGCTTCATTGACTTCTTGAAAAATTATTTAAAATAAAGTCTATTTACGATAACATTTTTGCTGCCCAGTATATTTTTTGTATATTTTTTTCGAACTTTAAACAAATCTTTTAAATAAAAATCTTTTTAATTTATTTAGATAATAACTCTCGGATTGGGGGATTTTCCAATAAAATGTAGTTTCAAAACATGATAGCTGTCAATCAAAATACGTCACAATACGACGTAAATGGAGTGAGTTAACATTTTGTGAACAGGAAATCTGTATGGTATATGGTTATCACCGCAGGTATACATGATTTCGTGCCGAACCTATTACTGTAATGATACATATATTTTTTTCTGCTGTTTTGCTGTTTTTCTGTTTGTAATTTGAATTAAGAAACATTTTAAAAGATCCATTTTAACGGAGCAAAATTGTTATACTAGTACATCATTCAGGCTATCACATATTTAGTATCATAGCTGTTACTATATCAACATGCACTGGTATGATAAGAATCGCCCATTTCGATAAAATTCGTGCATACACAAACATCTTAACCCCATTTGTGCTCAGATTGAAACGGAGAAACGAGAGAGAGAAAGGGCAATGACGTTATAAGGTTTATCCTTTTATGATAAACCAATTCCCAGCAGTATTAATGTTCATATAAAACGCTATAAATCCGCTTGTAGTTGGGGTATTTTCAAAAATTTTGCACCGTTGGAAAAAGAAAAAATCCAACTACACGACCATTTAGAAGAAAGGTTCCTTACTTATTGCGCGTTGTTAATTGCCCTTCCGAACATGACCAAAAAGCTATCGTATAATAAATGTCTGTCCCATTCGTGTGTGGAGTGCAAGAACTGTTTCGTAAAAATGAACGGTGCCGACAGAAAATACGTCCCTTCCTACCTCGATGAGTTTTTATGGAGAAGAAGATTGAAGTAAAAAGACTACTTTCCTTAAATAGTTAAAGCAATCACGAAAGCTTATCATGTATAAAAGTTGCCGCGTTATAAGTTCCTTGCCCAGGGATACAACCGACTGGCAAATGACTAAATTCGAAGCTGCAACCTGTCGGGTGAAAAACGACGCACTAACCCACCAAGTTAATCGGTCGGGTTGCTTTTTGCAAAAGAGCGTCAACCACATATTAACCACCACTAAAACCTTAGTGAGAAAACCCATATGAAGATTTATCACAATGTCGACTTGGTGCCTAGCCCAAGGACGCAACCGACTAGCTAACGATCAGTTTCGGACCTGCAACCCTTAGGCCAGGCATTTTGTCTTTGCGTTTCTGTTTTAATACGTATACGTTTATTTTAGCTATTTTCGGGATATTTAAGCAAAAAAAAAAACGTTTCTTAGTGTAGTGCTAATTTTCGTGCTGGTGTAATTATAATTAAGTTTTGTTAAAATTGTTAATATAAGCCCTTACTGCAATAACCTCCGTGCCTGTTTCAAAAACCTTTGCACCGATTTCCTCTTGCCCGTCAATCAGCTTTAATATCCACACCATATACGTGGCGAGCTCTGCCTTAGTTTGTTTTGTGTCTAAATTCAGTATCAGAAACGCATTCTGGAATGCGGACTAAGTAGTTGCCTGCTTTGGGTCTTATCTTCAGGCATGGCTAATCAACCAGTTTAACCGAATGTATTTTACTGTGTCAGTTGATAAGCTACAATAAAGAAACCTTCCGAGGCGGAGTTCAGATTGTCGTATTCCTTTCGAGTCTTAATAACTGGGGAACTTCGGGCCAGATTTAGTGCAAGATATAGGCAAGAACAAAATCTCCTGAACGCCACATACCCTTATTAATTAGTAAATGGTCTCAAAAACCGGCAACATTTTTTGGTTGAAACCAGCCGTTAGGCAGGTATTTAAGAGCAGTGAATTTATAGGACAGTGCTTGCACAAAAATAATTTATGGTAGAGGATTATGTTTGTGCTTCTAAACCCACTAGAATCCGAGTTATTGAGTTTTATACTCGAGGAGCATCGTACATTTGGTACGCTGATATTTTCAAAAAGCGTCAAAAGCGGGTCGTGCGTAAACGGCTCTATTGCGAAAAGTAAAAGAGATATACGCTTGGATTTCAGATATGTTATAAATGGAAAGAGCGTATATAAACATATATTAAATTTAATTATATTTTTGTACATTTAAGTCATTACTTACTCAATCGCTTTTTGATCATATTGGGAAGGGTATTACTCGGCGTATAATTAATTTAAAAGTTTATTTTGTAGATAGTCGTATAGCAGGATTGTTCTTCTTTCTACTGCCGACAATATTTTGCTTGTATAGCTACTAGAAGTCGATATGTAGTTTCATAGTCGCGTGGGATAGTACACAAGTTTCGCAAAACAATAGATAGACGTTTTTTTCAAGCCGTCAAAATGGTGGTGTGCGTAAACGGCTCTTACGAAAAAAGTAAAGGAGACATACACTTAGATTTTGGATATGTAATTGCTGAATAAAGTCTGCTTAATTTATTATAAAAATAAATACTATATTCGTGCATTGAAGTGGTTTATTATACGATCGGTCTTTGGTCATATTCGGAAAGGTAATATACAACGCATAATAACTATGGAGGTTTACTTTGTAAATGGTCGTGTAGTTGCATTTTTCTTCTTTCCAATGGTGCTAAAATGTTGCAAATAGCTTAACTACAAGGGGATTTATAGCGTTTTATATGAACATCAATACTGCTGAGAAGTGGTTTATCATAAAAGGATAAATCTTGATACGTCATTGCCTTTTTTCTATCTTTCTCGTTTGTTTCTTCGTTTCGATCTGAGCTGTACATCATACACTCGCCCCGAAAACCGGTACGGTAAATGGTTATCACCACAGGGATACATGATTTCGTGCCGAACCTATTACCGTAATGCTACACATATTTTTTTGTTGTTTTCCTGTTTTTTTTAATAAAATTTAAAAGATTTATTTTAACGAAACAAAAACAACACAATTGTTATATTAGTACATTATTCAGGCTACTATTGATTTGGTTGGAATCATACACAGCTCTAACTATATCAGCATGCACTGGTATAATAAGAATCGCCCATTTCGATAAAATTTGTACATACACATACATTTTGACTCAACCCTTTTATACTGCAAAAGGACGAAAAAGGTTATTTTTTAACATAAAGTTTTCATACCACCAGATTTACTTTTCACACTACCACACCATGCACATGCCAATTATTCGTATATTTGGACTTTGGCTGTGTGTGATGTATTACCAGAATGTGCTTCATATCCAGAAAATGTAACAACTGTTATGTGGTATTGTGACATATAGAGATATGCATAACCATCATGTTTGCATAAAAATCCACAACTTTCTCTTGATGTGTAAAAGATTACGGGTTTATGGAATTATGCATATTTTATCTCCATGAATGCAACGAGCAATCATCGAATTACCTTGCTTCCACTGTCTTGTCTGACTGGTTAGTCTGGCGGATGATCAATGTCTTTCAAACCAAAGGTTGCATATTCGAAACTGGTCGCTAGCTAGTCAGGTGTGTCCTTGGGCTAGGCAATTAACGGACATTGCCTAAACCTAGCGGATTAATGGGTTCTGCCAAATTGAAGGCACATGTGTATCATACACAATAACACACTGCAATAGCTCCGGTAACCCGACAGTGGGTACGAGGTGATCTGACAATTACCCGTGTGTTAACCCCCTTGGTTTTCCCATTCATCCTTTTACCACAGTTATTAAAGTGTGTTGTATTTGATTAAGAAGTTACTTTCGATTTAGTTAAACCCTATCACTGGCTGGCCCAGTGGCGTTGGTGGGGTATTGATTTCTACAACCTAAAGGTGTTATAATGTGGGGTATTGACTAACAGATATTGAGTGCTGTGCAAACCTGGTGTTATAATGTGGGGTATTGACTAACAGATACTTGTACTAAACCTGGTGTTATAATGGGTTTTACCACGATTAAAAGAACATCTCAATCATATACAACAAACTACAATAGCTTTGGTAACTTAATGACGAATGTGGTGTAATCTGACAGTTACCCATGTGAACTCGCTCCCTTTCAGAATATGCTCACTAACTGACATCTGCCTGCGTGACTACTCTTATTGCGTTTTCATATTTAGGTGGAAAAAAATATCCTATTATCTAAGTTAAGGCTTATCCACACAACCTTTTGGCTGTCTGTATACCTTGCTTTTAATGAGTATCCAGGCATCAGATTACCCCGAGACCACTCTAAAGCTATTGTCATGTGCTTTATATGAACACAGTGAAATATTCCGAAACCCTGAATAGAACGAATTTTATTTTTATTATTCTATTAGTAGGGCATCATTTCGTTATTGAAATGAAAGTAATATGTGTTGGATTTTGGAAAACTGGGACGAAAAGCATGTCCAAAGCCTTAACCGACCTTGGATACAACGTGTACGACTACGCAGAGCAATCCTTCCTTCTCAGAAGTCTGTGGGACAAATTCTTTGATGGCACTGTTACAGATGACGACATTTACCAAGCATTGAAAGATGTGGATGCTTTAATAGACGGCCCCACTATTGTATTCTGGGAAGAAATTTACAGAGTTTTTCCAGAGGCAAAGGTGACAAACACAGTTTAAATACAATTCATTACTTTGCCTTCTATGGCCGATTTTTATAAAAAAGCTGTCAAACCAAGTCACTTATTCTAATGAACAATGATACTGTTTTATAGTGTATGACCCATTTGCTTTTACTGACCAAACTTTAATTCATAAAAAAATGGTGAAGTTGGGTCTGACTATGATTCATTTTAGGGGTATCACAGGCAAATCCATATATTATCTTCTAATCTTCTAATTATTTTCATTTTATTTTCCCATGATGTATAACAACTGCATTTCCCTGCTTGCTTAATTTAAAGTTTGTGTTTAATTGCTTCCACAGAGCAAAATAAAATTAACCCATTACCTGTTTAGTAAAAATACAGTTCTTTGTTCATGTTACAATCATAAATCAAAACGCAGATCATTCTTACTATGAGGGATGAGGATAAATGGTGGAAAAGTTTGAAAGGAATGAACGATAAATTTTACTCGGGATCAAGAGCAGCAATTCTTAAATACCCGTTGCTGACAACACCAACTGGTTATTCATTTACGAAGTTTGGAAACAAAATAAGTAAGAAAATGCAGGTTGATTGGATGAGTGCATTTAACTATATTATTGGGATAAGAATGTTATAACATTGGTAGTCTTTATCTTAAGTAATATCCACAGTAAAGTTTGGTTGTTAAAGTTACATTGATCTAAATAGGGGCAACGACTAAGAATCTGTTACCCAGTGAGCTAACCACAAAGTGTTTGGTATGTGGATTGAACCCATCATCTTGTTTCATCATCATAACCATTAAGATGTTGCTTCTCTTTTTGATTTACCAATTAATCCACTATTTTCAAGAGCACAAACTAGCCAGCAACCAGTTTCAATCCTGCTGTACTAACCCACCATTCAGCTAAAGAATCTTGACAATTAGAAATGATTTCACGATGTTTTTTTCAGTGCGTTATGGATTTGGGTTGGAAGCGGACAATATAATTTTCTCATTTTCCTGGAGTAGAAATGAGAAACTGTACAAATTGAAATACAGACAGCACAACGCATATGTGCTGCATACTGTGCCAGACAACAAGCGTTTGGTGCACGAGCCCTCACATGGTTGGTCACCTCTTTGTGAGTACCTTGGGAAGGAGGTACCTGGAAAAGCATACCCACACCAGAACAAGAATGCAAGCATATTCACAAGCGAGCTCATGTCAAACCCAATATTTATCAAACTGTTCCGAGAGATGTTAGTTGAACTGGCGGTTTTCGTGCTGATATTGGCAGCTGCAGTTGGGTGGTGGTTTTATGGGTAATTGTACATTTGTCAGTATTTGTACCGTGCAATTTAAGATTAATTGTAATGAAAATAGGTTTGGGCAACATAGGCGTCAATTACTGGGTGGTAAGTCCAGTCGGTTAAATCAGTCAATTAAAACCTTTGCCGACATCAGGTAGTTGTTGGATTGAAACCAGCGGTTGACTCAACTAGACGGTGTTCATAGGCAACGCAATTAGCAGACATCGCTGGAGCCTATATCCATTACACAATTATAGCTTCAGTATTTCAAATCTCCTGCATTTTTCCATCTCGATTATGGTTTGTCAAGGGTATTTTAAAGATCATTTTTCTTTGGTTTGTTTTTTTTGCTGTTATTAAATAGTTTACATTGTTACCGGTAATTATTTAAGAAAAGATAGGATATTACACTTTAAATTGTATCAAACTATGCAAAACGATATTGAACTTATCACTGTAGTTTAACACTTTAACGTAAATGTATTAAACAATATAAATATGCCGTTACCTTCACTATTTTTTGTACAAATAATTGTACCAGTATGTGTTATATGAGCAATACACGTTAAGAACAAATTTCTTCAAATGTTGCCATAAATTCATTAGTTTTTTTTACCGAAAATATATATCCCGAAATTTGTGGCTTACTTTATTGTTAAAATGTGCATTTTATTGTTATCAGCCATAGTTGTGTATCATTAGTACCATTTAAAAATTACCATAGTCCTGTATAATTCCTTGGAGAGTCAGCCTTCATAATAATAGTGGTTAAAAAGAAAGGTGAAACAAAACTGATTCTGTAGTCAGTGCTTGCCCTTCTGCAGGATTATGCTTAAATTCTACATTCATTTATTTAAATAATTTTACTGGAAATAGAATAAAATGAAACAGATAATAATAAACTAAAAATTACAGCTTACCATATCAGAGAACAATTTCATGCTGTCATTTAGTGATCGGGCGATTTTTGTACCATCGTCATAATCCTTTAGAGTCTACAATATAAAACATGGTTGTATTAGAAGGTAAACTCAACCAAATGGTGCCTGGTTTTAAACCCACCACCTATCATTTAATAGAGTAAACCAATGCAAACTATAGATTACATAAGAAAAGGGATAGAATATTCATGTTTATCCATGTGAATGGGAAAACAAATGGGGTTAACACACGGGCAATTGTTAGATCACTTCCCGCCCACTGTCGGGTTACCGGAGCTATTGCAGTGTGTTGTGTATGATACATATGTTCCTTTAATGTAGTAGAACCCATTAATCCGCTGGGTTCAGGCAATGTCCGTAAAGTGCCTTGCCCAAGGACACAACTGACCAGATAGCAACCAGTTTCAAGTTGCAACCTTTCGGATTAAAGGCGTTTTACTAAACCACCAGACAAACCGGTCAGATAAGAATAATTAGCAAGGTAAATATTGGGTAGGGAATAAAATAAACCAATAATTTATTTAGGGATTAAAAAGTAACAATTTAAATATAGACTAACTAAGAAATAAAATATTACAATTTAAATAAAGGAAACTACTTTTAACACTAATTTCCACCCCAGAACTAACCTTAACTCCAACCTTATGTTTAAAACTAATCTAATTCCCTAATCTTCATTTTAGTGTGCAGTTTCCCTCCTTCCTGCTTTCCCTCATTTTAGTTTCCCCGTAACTTTTCCATGACGGCAGCTGCATCTCCGTGGACCATCATGGAAGTTTCCATCATTTTGTGCCCTAAATTAGGTTTCAATAAACATGGAAGAAGCCAGCAAAAAGCATGTAGCACCCACAGTTTTAGCTGGCCCTACCTGGATACAGTCATGCTTCATTGACTTCTTGAAAAATAATTTAAAATAAAGACGTCATTTTACAATAACATTTTTGCTGCTCAGTATATTTTGTGGTATATTTTTTCGTAGTGAAACAAATCTTTTAAATTTAAAAATTGCTTCAATTGATTTAGATAACAATTCTCTGATTGGGGGATTTTCCAATAAAATGTAGTTTCAAAACATGATAGCTGTCAATCAAATTACGTCACTATACGACGTAAGTAGAGTGATTTAACATATTTTTGTGAACAGAAAATATGTATTGTATATGGTTATTAACGGCGGGATACATGATTTCGTGCCGAACCTATTACGCTAATGTTACACATGTTTGTTCTGCTGTTTTTCTTTTTATAATTTGAATTATGAAGCATTTACGAAGAGGTATTTTAACAAAGCTAAAACAAAATTGTTATACTAGTACATCATTCAGTCTACTACTACATATTAATCATCATACATAGCTGTTACTATATTAACATGCACAGTTATGATAAGAATCGCACATTTCGATAAAATATCATACATACACAAACATTTTGACTCAATTCGTGAACCTTTTATACATCAGAAAGACAAAAAAATGGTATTTGTAAACATAAAGCATTCATACCACCAGTTTGGCTGTGTGTTGTATATTTTTGTATGTTGGCTGAGGGTGAGTATTAGCAGATAGTGCTTTGAATCCAGTATGAAAATGTAACAACTGTTATGTGGTATTTTGACATATGTCTGTGGTTAGACATCCCAAGAGATATACATAACCATTGTGTTATGTTTGCTTACCACAACTTTTTCTTATTATGTAAAAGATTACGGGTTTATGGGATCTGCATATTTTATCCTCATGAATGAAAAACCATGAGAGAGTTATCACCTGAGCAATCGTTGAATTACCTTGCTTCCACCGTCTTTTACCACAGTTATTGCACTGCATTGTATTTGATTGTATTTCACTGTCTGGCCAATTGGCTTTGGTGGGGTGGTG
Organism: Ciona savignyi; assembly: GCA_000149265.1. Lineage (NCBI taxonomy): Eukaryota > Metazoa > Chordata > Ascidiacea > Phlebobranchia > Cionidae > Ciona > Ciona savignyi. The sequence continues at coordinate 537,715 of CH002905.1, read as the reverse complement.
CTACACATTTTAGCCAAAGGGCTTCAGATTTAAAACTGGTTGTTGGATAGTGGTGCCCTTGGGCAAGGCATCTAACAGATTTTGCCTAAACCCGGGGTTATAATGGTTTTACCGTGATTGAAAGTCTTAATCATACACAGCAAACTACAATAGCTCTGGTAACTCAGTATTAGTCTTTAAGTACTGCATCATTTATTTATTAAAATGAAAGTAATATGTGTTGGATTTTGGAAAACTGGCACGAAAAGCATGTCCAAAGCCTTAACCGACCTTGGATACAACGTGTACGACTACGCAGAGCAATCCTTCCTTCTCAGAAGTCTGTGGGACAAATTCTTTGATGGCACTGTTACAGATGACGACATTTACCAAGCATTGAAAGATGTGGATGCTTTAATAGACGGCCCCACTATTGTATTCTGGGAAGAAATTTACAGAGTTTTTCCAGAGGCAAAGGTGACTAACAGAGTTTCAATACAATTCACTTTGCATTGTTTGGGCGATTTTTTAAAGGAAGCTGTCTGACCTGTCAAGCCAAGTAACTTATTCATATAAACAATAATGGGCTGAGTTATGATATATCACCCATTACCTTTTCCTGTTAGTTTAATTATTGCAAATGAGCAAAAGAAAGAAACTAACCACCAGTTTAGTAAAAATACAGTTCTTTGTTTGCTTTCATTTTACAATGAAACGCAGATCATTCTTACTATGAGGGATGAGGATAAATGGTGGAAAAGTTTGAAAGGAATGAACGATGCATTCTACTCGGGACCAAGAGCAGCAATTCTTAAATTTCTGTTGCTGACAACACCAACTGGTTATTCATTTACGAAGTTTGTAAACAAAATAAGTAAGAAAATGCAGTGTGATTGGATTAGTGCATTATTGGAACAATAAAGGATGTTAAACATTGGCAGTCTTTAGCTTAAATAATATTCAATGTCAAATTTGTGTTTTAAAGTTAAATTTATTTAAACAATATAAATAGGGTCAACGACTAATCCACTAACCAGTGAGCTAACCACAAAGTGATTAGTGCGGGGATTGAATCCATCATCTAGTCCCATCATCATAACCACTATGAACCACTAAATTGTGCAAACAGTGTGCACATGTTCATACCTGGTATATCACATTGAAGGATTTATCCGCGGTTACCGTCTGCTAACTTTCACGTTTGATTGTCGAAGCTATTGCATATGAGTGTATATGATTGTTGCTACTGTTTTTGATTTATTAAATAATCAATCAATCCACTCTTTCCAAAAGCATAAACTAGCCAGCAATCAGTTTTAATCCTGTTGACACTGTATTGGCTGAATGAGAAAGTACTAACCCACCATGCTATTCAGCTAAAGAATCTGACAATTAGAAATGATTTCATGGTGTTCTTTCGTCTAGTTTTGGCAGCTGCATCCCTCATATATATTAATTAAATTACATATATATTTTTAATGACAAGTTTTACAACTGTTCGTTGTGCCGTATTTTCCCGTTCCTATGTCGTGATTATTTTCGTTTGCCATTTTTAAAAATTGGGGCAAAAAATGAAAAAAACTAAACTAACATGGTATTTTTTCAGTGCGTTATGGATATGGAGTGGAAGATGACAACCTGATTTTGTCATTTTCCTGGAGTAGAAATGAGAAACTGTACAAATTGAAATACAGACAGCACAATGCGTATGTGCTGCATACTGTGCCAGACAACAAACGTTTGGTGCACGAGCCCTCACATGGTTGGTCACCTCTTTGTGAGTACCTTGGGAAGGAGGTACCTGGAAAAGCATATCCACACCAGAACAAGAATGCAAGCATATTCACAAGCGAGCTCATGTCAAACCCAATATTTATCAAACTGTCCCGAGAGATGTTAGTTGAACTGGCGGTTTTCGTGCTGATTTTGGCAGCTGCAGTTGGGTGGTGGTTTTATGGATAGGATAGGATATTCATTTTTATCCCCGTGAATGGGAAAACCTAGGGGGTTAGCACACGGGCAATCGTCAGATCACCTCGCGCCCATCATTGGGTTGCCGGAGCTATTGCAATGTGTTGTATATGATAGACATGTTTCTTCAATTTTGTAGAACCCATTAATCCGCTGGGTTCAGGCAATGTCCGTAAAGTGCCTTGCCCAAGGACACAACCGACTAGCTAGCGACCAGTTTCGCACCTGCAACCTTTCGATTGAAAGGCGACGCACTTAACCGCTAGACCACCGGGCCGGACAAAATTGTACATTTGTATACTTATCATGTGAATCTAATTAGCATGTGATCTTAATTATTACAGAGTCAGTATTTGTACCGTGCAATTTAAGATATGATATATGTGTACATTTTTATTAATTTTAAAGAAGTTAATATACCAGTAATCTCCCTTTTTGATGTGTATCTTAATTTCAACATTACAATATATGCTTTCCCTTTGGGAATACCTTTTAAATAATCTTTCAATAAATTTTTTTTAATTCACAATGTACATATTATTCCCTTGGTGATCGTACATGTAACAATTACAACAATTACCATGCTGCTCAGTTTTTATTAGAAAAAACATCATTTCGTAAATCATAATGCAGTAATATGCACGTCTTCACTTTTGCTGCGATTTTCATTTTCAATGAATAAAGATTAACACGTACGACTCAATACAACTACTGCTGTCACGTAAATTGCACAGGGATAAGTTAGCTAACAGATGTCTACAATGAAATTAGAAGAAATGACAGTGCTGGTATGGCTAGATGATTACTGGCAAGAAATCTTTGAAAAAAATAATCGTAACTTGAAAGTTATTTACCTCTACACGACAGTGAAAAACCTGATTAAAATGTCTGATATTCTAATTAAGGAAGTCAAAACAGATAAGGGGTAAGACAATATACAACATATACCTAACAAAATGCAATTACAGAGAATATATACCGGTCCATTTAAATTAACCAGCATGACAATTTGGAGGTAGAAAACACAGCATATTAGATGATGGATTCGGAATTGAGAGTAATTGATGCTGCACTGTCCACTTTATTCCCTATGAAGCAAAACACATTATGGAAACAACCTATGACTTATCCAATGCTACTCTGTGATTAATGAAGAAAGTTAAGTGGGTGGAATACCACATCAAAGACCAGAATAT
>CH002905.1:520544-534469 GCA_000149265.1 Ciona savignyi | reverse complement strand
ATTACTTGATAGAAACATAGTTTTTGCAAGAATTATGTACTTGACTACTTGCTAAATCAAATATGTAAAGTCGGCTAAAACATATAATACATGGTGTAGTCACAAGAAGTAATAAAACAGCTCCTAAGGACTAGTACATAATAGATACCGCTTTAAATGATGACAGATTTACAATCCTTGAGTGATACTTGGCCACTTGATTTTGAGTGATACTTAGACTTAGTTTTTGCAAGAACCATGTCTTTGCTTTCATACATGTGAAGCCGGTTAAAACACATAATACATTGTGTAGACAATACGTGATAAAACATCTCGTGACGACTCACATTTTCTTTGCTTTCCCGTTCTTCCCACTGAATGCTTCATATTCCCTGGTGTCGTCCACTTCATTTGCTTTCCCTGTCACCACCTTGTACGCCATGTTCACAATGAACTAGAAAACAATTAAAATCATTGAACAAATGGAAGTGCATTGAAAGTTGTATCGTTTGTATCCTGGCAAGGCAATCCAAATTGAAGGATATTTCCAGGATTATCAACGAATAACGTGTGAGGTAAATTCGTATTTTTCAGGATTTTGTATGTGATAGACATTTTATTTTTTGTTTAACCCACCTATCCACTAAGGTTCTACCCATAAAAAAGAAACATCTATCTATTAACGTAATCAAACCTTTCAGCTGCAATAACAAACTGATCTTACTGACCAGATATTGTACCATTTATTTTGCTAAAAATTTTAAATATAAACATTTGCTAATGTTTAGTATGAACAATACAGTTAAAAACGGTCAAATTGAAAAATAATTTTTTTTTACATTTTATTAAAAATGTAATGAAATTATGATCAAATTTTCGAACACGCATTTATACAGATACCACTTATTTAATATATCTTACCATGAACCAATAAACATTCATTGCCAGAAGAATCCACAGTAATCCATTGAAGAAATGGTAAAAGGTAATTCCATCATTTACAACCTTACTGACATGGCCAGCAGCGTACATTGCTTTCAATGGGTACCAATACAAACGAAACACAAACCTAAAATTAAAATTGTTGTGTTAAAGTATGGATAACATATATAAAATTGAGGTTTCCAACAAAGTAAGAAATCCTCTAAAATGTAATTTCCAGTTTATATTGTAAGTTGTGTTAACACTTGTTCTTTGATTGTTATTTTACACATAAATCTTGTTACCTAGCATTCTTTATAATATATGTATATTCTAGCCAAATAGTTTAGTTGGTTAATGCGAATGGTTGTGGAACCAAAAGCTTCAATTTGTTGGTCAATTGGTTCCACCTGCGAGACACCAAGCAGATGTCAGTTGCATCAAGTGGATTAATGGCTTCAACAAAAACTGTGGAAATATATTAATACTATATATATATATACACCAAACTACAGTACTAATACGCGTTACACTTTAAAAAAACACATCGATAAGCAAAAGGCAATCTGAGGATTGCGCTTGTAATAACATCCTTACGTTTTTTCATTAAGATCTTAACATCCTATTTGAGACAATAAGTGAAGGAGGTTATGTATAAACATTCGAAACGATTGATGTAGAAATAAATGCAACCCTTGGGAGTTTTATCAATTTGTGAAAGTACATTTATATTACTATAAATGATTTTTAATCCATGAAACTGATACTGTGTGATTTAAAGCTGAAATTAGGCAAGTAATTTTTGGGGGAGAGTTCAGGCAGACTACCATCATCAAAATGTAAAAATTTAAGATATTAAAAATATCGACCGCGTATAGTGTAAACAGAAATTAAAATGTGTAGGCGGTGTTGGGCTGTAAAGATAATGTTGTCAAAGTTCAACCAACTTTTGGTAAATGTATGCACACTGTTTAATATTTAAACTAATTACACAATATCACCAAATTACCAATATCGTCATTTAATAAATATATAATATTGTTATATGAGCCTTTTAGTAACCATTCCACTATTGACCCAAGGCCTTTCTGTAGTTGAGTTGACATCAGTACTACATTTAAAGGGGGATTTATATCGCGCGTTGTGAAAATCGGTTGGTTTAATTCAATAAAACTACTTCAATTAGTGGAAATATTGGTTTACAATTCAATGAGGATATCGAATTAACCTGACAAATCAGCAACAGAAAATATTTGATTTAATAGGATAAATGATATTTTACCAAAAAGCCAATTATATGAATAAACACTTATTTTAAAAAACGTTTTAACTGCATATACACGAAAAATTTAACTCAAGATAGAAACAGTTTTGTCGCTAAAACACATGTTTATTTAATATTATTTTGTGTTTTTTTAATCAAAATCAAGATGTGACATGAATTGTGTGTACTGTGAAATTGTGTTCTTAAGGGAATCAATGCTCTGGCGTTACACGTGTAGCGCATCACATTAAACGTGTTCGTGCACAGGAAGCAAGTCACACCGCACGGTGTTATAAGTGACACGATACGTAGAACACCAGTATAACGTGATCATGATAATCTTACACCAGCAGTCATGATCTATGATATTCAATTTCGTTTTTTTAGGTCATTCCGTTGATTTTCATGGTGATTTTATATTTTTCTTAAAAATAGCAAAAATATCTGATGCAATAATCAGTTGTATTTGTTTTGGAAAACAAAACTCTCCCTATTTATTTAATGTTTCTAAATAGTTATCATTATAAAGTAAACTCATTAACAAGTTAATATAATAAACATGATTATTTGTTTTTTTATTCCATGAAAACTGGCGAAAAATAGAAAACTTGTATGGTTAAAAATAAAAATTGAGTATTGTATAGTTTCTTAATCTTAAAAGCTTTTATTTTGTTCAAATGACTGCAACAAAGCAATAACATATCAAACAACTTACCATGCCAGACCAAACAGCACAAACCCACAGGTAGATAACGTGTCACATGCAGTATACCATCTTCCTCCTTTAGTTTTATAATAAACTGCCAGTTTGGTGCCCTCAAGCAAGATATCCGTTATATCATGAAGATAAAGTATCAGAATCCCAACATTAGTGAACCTGAAGCAACAATTGTATAATGTCACTCTGTTACCACTAAGTATGATAACTATGTTTAATATAGATAAATATATAAGATTTATGACAAGGTACATTGCAGTAGAATATTAATCTTTTGAAATATTAATTGCTGGAAATACTATAAAAGTAATGTGAAATTGATGAGGGCCTTAAACATATTGGTTTTACGATAAAATTACATGCACAGCATAATGGTAGCATATAGCATAACAGTGGTGAAAAGGTCGCAGGAAAATCCACAAAGGCTGGGATTTGAACCATAAATCTTGTGCCAAACGCACGCAACGTTGTACCACCTGGACAACAGCTACTAATAATCTAAAATCGTTCAGTGGTATGGCATCCCACCAAGACTACTATGTCCTGCCGATGTAATACATGTAACACACTTTAATATTTTGCTGCAGGTTTGATTTGTTTAGCTTTTTTACAGCTGATTTAATTTCTGAATTACGTAGACTGTTTTTTACAGTAATAATATAATACTATTGACTGCATAGCCAAGGTGTATTACATAGGCTATGTATCATTATTTTGTTTCTAAAGGATTACTTTTAAATAACATGGTATAAAGTTATACTAGCTGTAAGTTGGTTAAATATTGAGGCATAAAGCACTTTTCACAAGACTAAAAAGTAAAGAAAGATTTTGGGTTTAAATCTTAAATTTCAAAAATGATTTTAGGTTACTTTCTAACTTAACTGGATAGGTGTGGATTTAACCAAGAATATGAACAACACACAAAAACAAAACATTTAAAATGTATGAATCATTAACTGCATGGTAAACAGCTCAGCACTTAATGCCAAGCAATTAAGCAATTCAAATACAAAAGTACTATGAACACCTGACTCATAAAAACAATTTTGTATTATGCACCTGACTTTGCATAATTAACAATTACTATCTTGTTGGATTCTATTTAAAAAGAAGACTAAAGATAAAAGTTTGGGTGAAATATTTATATCTAATTCTAAATAGACTGTGGCTGTGGTGATTTTTGTGTTTAAATACTGGATTTATGGTTTTAGATTATAAAGTTAATATGACATACTATTCTTTTAAATGCTTATTAAGAATCAATTCTTAAACATTTTAAATTTCTATATAATCCGTCAATTACCGTGTGATAACACACCTTGTTTTTCCCATTCAAAGAAATAACAATATAATTTTCTATATTGTACACCACAACAACTAGTTGATACTACAAAGACATAAAGTCACCTAAACGCATAGGAGAATCCAATTAGCAGCATAGTTACAACATGATGTGCCAACATCACTATAGAGTCCTTTCTCCATGCATCCACAAACAAAGTACCATAAACCGAATGAATGTAAAAGCTGAATTGCAAAATGTAGGCCAAGTAAATCTCACTTGGAACTTCAGAGCCAGATTTCCAACCTGTAAAATTGACAGAGTTATAATTTTCAGTACTGTTAGTATGATATACCCTAGGAGTAAAGTTTTACCGTAAAAGGTTGATGGAGCATCATAAAAATAGTTGTTCTTGGTAAAAAACAGGATATAAATCGAGTATGACCAGGTGCAAGAGTAAACTAGGAGTTTCCAAGCACTTTCTGGGGCCTTTACAGTCTCTCTGCTTCCTAGATTGGAGGCCATAGCAATTGGCTGAAAATGAAAAATACATTATTTGTCCAGGAGTCCAGCTGCAAAACTTTATGGTTAGTGTTGTCTTTTAGACAAAAGGTTGGAGCTGTGCTAAAATGGTGGTTGCTTTCACATTGTTTTCTTGGGAAAGTGGTCCTTGCCTGTACCCAGTGGATTAATAGGGTCTACTAAAATTGGAGGAACATCTTAATCATACACAACACACTGCATTTTGACCGCTCCTGTGATAACGCTTCCTTAAAAGTAATGGCAAGGTGATCTGACAGTTACTAGCGTGATAGCGCTGAATGAGTTTGACTATTCACATGGATAAAACATTATTATCCTATATTTTATACACTAAAAAATCTCACCAAAACAAAAATCTTTTAAGACCTCATATCTTTTAAACTTACCTTAAGAATATAGGAGGTCACAGTATATCGCAATGCTGTCCATAGAAGAGCAAGAAAGATTACGTAGTAAACATCATTCCACGACACCTGACCATACTGCTTCACTATGTGGAACCACCCCAGTGGTGTTTTATCCACAGCATCCAATTTCCCCCAACTTTTCGTGAAAGTGCCGTAAACGTCATTAACAAATTTTGGATATGACGGGTAGGTGAAATTGTAGCTTACATTTTCCGTCATTATACTGCAATAAACTGACCCCTTTATCTGTATTTTTGAGACTTTCGTAATCACAGCAATATACTAATTATGCAGGAACAGCTGGTGTTTAACCAAACAGCCCGTCTGGAATTTAGAAACAACAAGATAATAATAAAAGGATAAGATATGAATGTGTTATTCAACCCGACGGTGGGCGCAAGGTGATCTGACGATTGTATGTGTGTTAACCGCCTAGGTTTCCCATTCACGGGAATAAATATGAATATCTTATCTTGTGGTTGTGAAAATGTAAAGAAAGATATAACACAGGCCAACCTTTGGAATATCTTATGACTTATGTCCTTCTTCGGGTTACCAAAGTAACTTCGCGTTGTACATGATTAAGATGTTTAATTTTTTTACAACAACCTATTAATCCAATGGGTTTAGGTGATTTCAGCTAAGTGACATTCTCACTAGCTAGTGGGTGGTTTTGATCTAACAACCTTTGTGTTATAACGCGACACACTAATTAGCTCAACTACACGCTAGTGACCAGACAAACACAACGTTTTGCTTTAAACAAGATACTTGACAACCGATTTTTACTTTAATAGCAAAAAATTAAAAAGTAAATGCACTGATTTGCTTAACAAATTAAAGGAATGCTACCAGATTCAATAAATAAAAGTCTACACTTAAAATTTATTGGGCAACACGAAAAGGAGGGAAAGAAGGAAACTGCTCACTAAAATTATGAAAACTAATTTTAACCCTTCCCTAAACACTAATCTCACGTCCAGAACTAATTTTAACTCAAACCCCATGTTTAATGTCACAATATTCATTTTAGTGTGCAGTTTCCCTCCTTTCCTCCTTCAGGCGTTCCCTCCTTTTAGTTTTCCCCAATTTATTGTATAAGCTGCTCTACCAGCAAGATTAATGCTGCAATATCAGTTAACACGGAAGGAAATACTTCGGTCGGAAATGCACTGCTTGCTAGCTTGCTCTGGTATATAAAAAGTCCGGTCTCTGCATATCACATTACAGATAGATATATGTCGGTATAGCCGATCTATCTATGACAAATTGACAATTTCCGTTCTCAGACACTCCGTCTAGCTACAGTCCTATATGTGAAACATTAGCCTGAACGTTCAAATACGATGTACGGAAGCCTTCTGCACACACCCACAACATACGCCCACTTGCTTTAAAAAGCCAACATCGAACATCCGAGTTATGTTATTTCTACTTTGCCTCTTTATCGCCATCTTTCGACTCTTAAAAATCACCTTAAACATCAGCCAAAACGCGAGAGAGATTGAAGTCTTACTTTATTTTTGCGAGCTACAGAAACTTCATTGGTACTGTTTAAATGTGTGATCGTGTAAAATCATGTATTTATATCAATTGTGGTAGACAATATAAACACTAATTGTGCTAGACAAATAAGCTAATCTGGCGTCAAAGTGGCTAGAGATCAGATTGTACAGGCTTTACCATACAGTACTCGTTTAAATCAACAAAGTTTATTTGCATCCCGAATTTATTTTCTGTATTCAAATACCTTCACACAACAAACAATAAAATAATTATAGTTTAAACTTCTTAAATACGGTAGTGGTGGTCCGGCGAGACATGAATTACAAACCGCCAATAATTAAATCTGCTCATAATTAGTTAATTTAAAATTCTAAGACGGCGAAAGCTACCATTATTTTCCATATTTTTCCATTAACTTTTTGTTGCGGAGTGATATTTCCTTCTCTTTTTGTCTTTTGTCTTCTCTTCGGGACATTTCAATGAGTTTTGACAAGAAAGATAACGGAACATCAAGAGAAAGAACATTCGTCTGTGGTTTAGGCTTCGCTGCTCTTCTAAATCTCGGCGATCTGTCGGTACCTGATATAGGATCCACTTTTGTTGTCTTTCCCAAAGAAATTCCACGTTTCGTCCAAGAGTTGAGTGGGTTGGCTATTTCACTTTGCATTCTTGCACAGCGAACAACCCAGTCGTCCTTTATTGCTACTATCTTTTGAGATAATCCCAATTTATCGCTTTTTGCACCAGCGAGGCGCGACAGTACAAGTGCAAATACTGCAAAACAGACAAACGAGTTCTCCATGTACCAAGACCCTTTGCTTCCAATGAAAGACACCGGCAACTTGGCCTATATCTCAAACAGCCGAAACCGACAAACAACCCGAACGCCACCTATTTTAGGCTGCTCCCATTTGCCGAGTGTCTATAAGCGTCACTATACTTAGGCCAATCGAAAAAGATAAGAGGCGAATGGGCCCATTGGCATTTTATCTGCAGGGGCACAAAGATTATTTACGTCGACGTAAAGACAGCGTCTTATCAATTCCGGAAAAGGCACACATGTCAGACTCAATCGATGCGATAACACAGTCATATTACATTTCTTCAATTATACACAGTTTATTCGTTACAACGAACAAAACATTGAACTTAAACTTCAGGCATTCGGCGTTGATTTCTTTGTTTCGTGTTTGGCGATCAATTCCTGTAGTTCCTGTGCAAGTGGCGACGTCTGCTCTGTGGGTGGCGCGTTGTAATAATCGTATTCGTTATCACCGGAGTCCTTCGACGCCCTCGCCTTGTAAATGTGTTCACAAATAAGCATGGCACGGTAAAATAAAAACTGAAGCTTTGTTCGACCTAACAGCTCAATCAGTAAATGAGCAGTCAGTTTCGGGCAGCCAAAAGGTTGTGAAATCGTTACATCGACATCAGCCGCTGTATAAATGGCTGTGTTTCTATAGATTGTACTGAACAGAAAGAACGGTGTTTAGCAAATTTTTAACACTGCTTTAACTCCAGGAACACGCCGATGGGTTTGCCCGTATGATAACGTGCGTACGATTGCCCAAACACCCCTATGTATACGCAAGGTAATCTGTCGATTGTGATAACTCTACCCCGCATCTCCATTAAAAGCATGAATATTTGTTTACAGAATAGGGTACTAATTTTTCTTCATGAATAAAATGAAAAAAAAACGTTTTTATGCTATGCTTTAAAATACATTTTTCATAATGTTGTACAAGGGCTATGATGTGCTTTAAAATACAGTTTCATACGGTTTTACAGGTTTTAAAAGTTTATAATATTGCTCCTTCGCTACTAAGTTACGTATTAATACTCCGTTTTTAGAAAAACAGTTGCACATTCGCCTTTACAATAGCGTATTCAAGCAACCTCACTTACTTCCTTGTATTTATCCTTGAATCTCGAGGACGGGATGCCGAAGAAAAGCAGGAACTGCTCATGGACCCACGCCACCGCCAACACCTCTGTGTGCAGGTTCCCACCGAGCTTGTGGACATGACGTACCTTGTGAAAGGTGTCGCCCACCACAGCGGCGAAGAGATTAAGAAAGATCCCGATAACGAGCATCATAAAGGAGCCGAAATAGATGGCCCACCACGACTCAGATGAGACTCCGTGTTCAGGATGGTTGATCTCCATCCCTGCGATCAGAGCGTACAGGGACACAAACGCGGAGAACAGATTGCGGAATTCGTTTTTTTTGGCTCCGAAAATGAGTACCCCGAGGTGGCCGAACGCGACAAGGAATATTAAAACCACAAAAGTTGCGCTGATCAACTCCGGGCGTGACCGTGCCAGTGTTCGCATCATCAGCGACACCACGTGGCTGCCACGGAAGAGTTTCAATGACCGCATGTAGGCAGTAAAGCCGACTAAACTCATCAACCAGAAGTAGTTGACGTTGTGATACGCTGGCGTGGAAAATGCGGCGTATCTACCAGGGTCTTCCTTGTAGGACTGGTTCACAGCAAGGCCGGTAGAAATGTGGTAGTAATACGCGGTATACGCGGCAAGTGTGAGAATGACGTTAATCGCGCTCAAGACGTTCCACATATCCACTGCAACTGCGTATAAACCCTGTCTCGTCCAGCGGACGACGTGGCATTGCATGAATAGATCAAACACCACCAAACACGCAACTAGTATATGAAGAAACTGCAGGACCATAACAATGAAGTCTACCATGTTGTAGATGTATACAGGTCGGTAGCTGTGTGTCTGGTGGCACAGATTGACGCCTCCTTCCGCTAAGAACTCGACCACCAATGTAACAGCGGTGACGTGTCTCGCGGAAGGGGTGATGTAAGAAAACTGCACGAATACTGCGGCGGTGGCATTGTCGATCCAGAGAGAGTTCTTTAAACCAGAAATAACCGGTAGTATATCATCACTGGTGTATCCAAGGTCTACAATGTAGCCGCCGTACGGGTATGCGTATCGACGCATGGAGTTCCCTAGAACCACTTTGGTTCCAAAATCGTGACCGATGTCCAAATACTTCCAAGCGCTGTTCGCTGATGTTAATGTGTTTGCATCCACCCGTTTCCACTTGGACCCGTAATCAGCTGTGTCATAATATCCAAGGTCGTTCACTTCCCAGTTTTCAGGCTTGCAACTCCGGTTTAACTTTAGTCCCGGCAGCTCCGGACAAACATCCGGCTTGATACGAACTTGTCGGATTCTGATGGGACCCAGCAAGTCGAATCGGTCGGCAATCGCTGCCTCGTTCTCTTTAAACAGCGCTGGGACCAATGCGTCACCGAGAAAGCTGAAAATATCCCCCTTCGCTTTTATTTCGTAAAAATCCGAAACGAAATAATCTCGAGCTCGGTTGTGAAGACGAAGCAAACGATAATCTCGTTGCAGAATAATGAGTGAGGTGACAAAGAAAGCTAACAAAGTCCACGAAATAGCTTCCAACCAGTACCGTCGGACCTGTGAGACCGCCACTCTCAGTTTACCAGCCCTGACCAATCCCTCCTCCGTTGGAAACCGATAACACCACGGCCGTTTCACAATTTCCCCAGCTCGTTTGATCCCGCCCCATGAAACCAGGTTTAAACCTCCGACTTCTTTTTCTGTTGAATCTTCCCTCAAATGGTCCAGGTCCTCATACTGCGTCTTCATTTCTTCCCATTTAATGAGCGCTTGCGATCTCGCCCACTTCCCAGTAAAACCGACCCAGTCCCTTTTCTCTACTGAATCACGTTTGATAAATGCAAAACCCGTTGCCATAAGAACCATCCGCGCTGGAGATACGACTGTCATGTTTTGAAAGATCGACAACGCAAATGTGAAAAGCCAGTTCAGAAACTTGGAGTTACCGTAATGCAGTCCGTACACAACTGTTAAAAACGAACATATCGCTACGTCCAACACAACTATAACCCACGCAAACCAGCTAAACCACTCCGGTAGATACCATTGCTTAACATTATCTGTTAAGTGTATTTCGTCATCGACTTTTTCCTCCGAATCACGCGGGTCCCTGGGAGCCAAAGAATCTTCCAGAATATTCATCTCAACATCGCTTGACTTGTCATTACTTCGAGAGTTATAATCGGAATCAGCAAATCTTGTCTTCTTTGAGCTTGTCCCAGGATGGGGATCGTTTGAAATCCTCGTGAAGCTATCACAAGTTGCTTTCAACTCAGTGAGATCTTGAATTGAATCCAACAAAATTCTACTTTCATCCGAGACTGTTGACTGGAAACTTTTAGAAGTTGATGGTTGATCAAACCTGGTTGATGGTTGTTGATCAAAGCTAGTTGATGGTTGATTAAAACTACCAGAAGAAACACCAGTGGTTTGCTTCTTAGAACCATTCTTTGTAGTATCTTTTGACCTCTTTGCACTTTCCACGATGCCAGTACTTTCATTCACCATAAAAGACTTGGATTCGAAACTGTTTGTTCGATTGCTTGACTCATTTAAACGATGTTCTACATTGGTGGTGTTAACATCAGGTAATTTGACCAGATTTTTTTTGAAATAGGAGGAAATTTTAAACTTGTTTTTCTTCCGCCAAAGACTGATAAGGTTCCTGAGGGAGCCAAACGTATTCCCAGCGCTTTCTTCCGGGGGTTTGATTCTCCTGCAAATTAATTTTATATTTTAATCTGGTGAACATGAAAAATGGTTATTATCACACAGGCAATCGTCATATTACCTCAAGCCCCCGACTAGCTTATCACTGCAGTACCTACTATAATATCGAAATGTATAGGCTATTTATGTTTAATGCTGTGAATGGAAAAACGCAAGGGGCGTCACCACACGTGTATTTGCTAGATTATTTCCCATCTATAGACTTACCACTTGCCAAAATACAGCCGATTAATTTTTTTTTGACAACATCACAATATATACTGAAATTTATTTGCACCTTGAGTGGTATTAAATACTGTTTTTTTCCATTGCTTCACTTTTCTCCAACATTGACTATATATTTGTGTGCATATTCAATAAGTTTAGTTTATATTTTGTTACCACGATGAAAACATAAAGCAGGACCTTTGATAAAAATTTGCAAACAGAAAAAAACGGCAAAACGACAGTTGTTAAAACACGTCTAAAAAAAAAAAAAATTATTAAATTTCGGTATAATTAGACGTGGCCCCTAAACCCAAATAAAAAAATAAAATAAATAAAATAAAAATTCAACAATAAATGTTTATGATTAACTTCATATGGGAGCTATTTCACAGACAGTTCTATTTTTTAAACTGTTATTCCTCATGTATTCACTGACATGTTGTAACTACTGTAGTTTTGCCGTTTTCCTTATTTAATTACATATCCATTCTTCTTGACAGCAATAAAGGGGGGAAATAAGTAAACTACTAAAATGTACCTGAAAATAAAATTGACGAGAATATTGATTGGTGCTAACACCACAGCTGCCTCCACACTTGCAACCATCGCCGATAGATTGATGTTCACATATCCGATGTTGATTTGGTAGATGGTGGATTGGAAGGTGTCATAGAACATGATGCTAGCCAACATGCAGCCAAACACTGCCACCATGCAACAAGCCGTGCGCTGTACTCGAGTAAACGGATTGCATGGTGCTCTGTGGAATACAGGATTTATACGATTTAGGATCACTACCCTTGTCACTACCAAGTCGGTTTTAATAAAACTGATAAATGTTTCTTCCCCAAGAATGGGAAAAATGCTTACGCAGGAAATCATAAGATTACCCCTTACTTGGGTTTAGCGCCGTCAAATTATAGCAAAATTTAATAATTTATTGCTTTTTTAGACGTGTTCTAACGACTGTCGTTTTGCCATTTTTTTCCCGTTTTCCAACTTTTATTAATAGTCCTGCTTCGTGTTTTCATCGTGGAAACAAAAAATAAACTAAACTAAAAAAACTAAACTACCCACCATCGAGTTTTTATTGCAGTATATTTTGTAACATATATAGGATATACATTTAAATTTATCTCCTTATAAATGTGGGAGAGTTATCACACAGGGAAACATCAGATTATCTCACACCCACAGGTGAGTTACTCAAGGTATTGGAGTATATTTTGTACGATTTAGATGTTCCTTTAATTTGGTAGAACCCATCAATCTATTAGATTCAGGCAATGCCCACTAAGTGCCTTGCCCAAGTACACAACCAACTGGGTAGTGACGAGTTTAGTACCCACAACCCTTCGGCTGAAAGGCGACAAACTAACACACTAAGCTAATCGCCAGGACAGGTTATAAAAGTAATATCAGAGTTATTATAAATTTTCCAGTGTTTTTCATTTAAAACTTTTCGACTAACCTGTTTAGTGCTGAGGTCCAGACATTAGAATCGCGCAACAAATCAACAAACTTCAACCTCCAGACATTCCCAAACGACAGAACCTCTTCCTCAGATGCCATATTTATCTCAATTTGACAGGAATACGGGAAGATATCCAGCGACAACCAGCTGTTTGCAATGAAAAATGAGGATGGATATTTGGAATGCATGTCATGCACAACCACTCGATTCAATTTCCAAGATGGATGAAGACCTAGAAGCAAAATATATCCTATTGATTTACACAGCTAATGTGTAGCCATCAGCCAAAAGGTGGGCGTGCCTCCAAATACTACAGGATTGCTTGGAGCGCTTGAATCACTTAGATTGCAATATGGAAAGTAATTCTAACCTTGTCCCAAACACTAATCTCAACCCCAGAACTAACTTTAACCCTAACACTAACATTTTTATCATGGCTTTTGTTATTACGAAGTATAGTAAGCGATCTAAGCGCTCCAAGCCGAAATTACGAAGTATAGTAAGCAATCTAAGCGCTCCAACCGAAAGGTGGTGGGATCAAAACCAGCCATTGTATAGTTGGTTGTGTCTTTTTTTGTGCATTCAACGCACTTTATTAGCTTCGGCTAATCTGTCACAGCGGGTTATCTGATGATTACAGTGATAAATCCTACAACACCTGGACTTTCCTCACAAAAAAACAATAAAATAATTGGAGGAACATCAATCTAGGAAACTAGCTTAGTCGGTTAGTGTTTTGCTTTCTTAGGGAAAAGATTGTAGGTTCAAAACTAGTCGCTGGCTCTTCGGTTGTGTCCTTGGGCAAGGAAATTACATTGCCTGAACCCCACGCAATGGATTAAACATCTCCATTATATACAAAAACCTAGTAATGGTCACCCTACGGTGGGCGTAAGGTACTGTGTTGATTACCCACGTGATAACGCCCCTTAGTTTGGCGATTGGCTTTGTGATAAATCGTATTTTTCCCATTCACAGGGAAGAAA